>CAWUFW010017095.1:0-279122 GCA_963921515.1 Calotriton arnoldi
TCTACTAAATTATTATTTCAGTACGTAGATACAATGGAGGTTAATGATTGTTATGTCTGTATGAAATTACCGGAATCAGTAGCAGAAGGTTTAACATATCATCATTTGCCCTTAACCTATGGTATATCATGTAGTGTATTGACTAGGTTATTTTTTAGAACAGGGAAACTTCAATATTATTTTTCATATCCACAAACATGCCAATGTGCGCGCACTCAGGAAACACCAGGACGAGAAGATACCAAAAAGTGTAGATTTATTAATTCATAAATCTAACGTGACGCGTTTCGGCAGTCAAGCTGCCTTGATCACAACAATTTAAGCAGGTAAATATTTCGTCATTTTAAACATTACATAGGAATGAAGGTAGGACTACAAGTGTAGTTTCTGTCAAGGCTGAGAATGGCGGCCATCTTAGAGTGGTGACAAAACGTTAACATGTTATAATTGCACATAGATCTAAAGCCAAGTTCATAACAATGTGAAAATATCCAAATGAAACGCATAGTGCGTGTAAAGCACCAATTGCATAAAAATTACGACCAACACGATATGTAGTACAGTATACATCCCGGTTGCAATGCAAGTGCAATAGAGCAACTGTTTGGTTGAACCTGCAATTTGCGTGATGTACACTAAGTAAACATGAGTAAGAAAAAATACATGCGTTTGTGGTAGACATAAATAATGAATCCACAACAATTCAATAAACATGTTTAAATTTTTGCTTGGCAAAGTGCCTATTACAATAGTAAACCATTGCGGTGTGCAAATATAACAAAGATAGCATGGATTAAAGTACACCACTTATATATCAGACATAGTGTTGATTAGAAGTATAAAATTGGTTGCCAAAGAGATGTAGTAGTTATGACTGGTGAAACCACCACAAAAACAAATGTGATAAATATTATTGAATGATACTAGGCAAAGTGCCAGTAGCAATGATAATTCAAAATCTAACAACAAATGTTTAGCCATAGTTCATGAATAAAGCACATTTCCTAAACAAAATTCCAATCAGAAAAAACCTGCATCTCGAATAAATAGTGCACAACTAAATCAAAATATCCAATGAAGAAGTAAAATAAAAGAACAATTCTTATCTGGAATTGGAGAACCAGCCAACATGAAGGAAAAGGGTAGGGATCCCATAGACGAACAGCAGTTAACCGGGTCCCTTCCTTTCCTCCTGAAGGGAAAGACGAAAGAGATAAGACAATTACATAACATCCCTAGCTATACAAACGTATCATAAGATTGCCGAATGTACATATCATAAATGAAAATACAAATGCAAAACTACACAAAAATTACTGCTTGCAAACAGTAATAAAACAGTAATAAAATATAACATGGTGTTCACAATACCAAATGGTATCACTCGGTGTGTAGATGAACTGTCATCTCCTCATCCATGTTATGCCCACCCGGGTAACGGGTGCCCAGGTCAATGATATGCCTGGATTCTTGTTTGCGTAACTGGAGTAACCTGTTACCCCCACAAATAGTCATATTCACTTGTTCAATAGCGAAATATTTTAACTTTGAATTGTCAGAGAAGTGATGTGTGGCAAAATGACGCACAATAGGATAGTGCTGGTCATTATTAGTAATAGCCCTCATGTGTTCCATGATCCTCTTCTTTGCCATGTGCTTGGTACTGCCCACATAGCGTAAGTTACAAGGACACACGAGCACATAAACCACAAAAGAGGAGCTGTATGTCATAAATTGATTAATAGGTATTGTCAAGCCTGTACATGGATTGTAATATTCTTTCATCATGGTACTGTTTTTGCAAGCCTTGCAGTGACTGCATGGGTAGAAACCTTTAAGATTCGTATTGTTAGCTTGTGTTTTGGTGGTGATATCATTGTGCATAAGTACATCACGCAGATTACGTCCCCTACGGTAGGTTATTCTAGGTCTCGTGGGAATAGATTTACCTATTACTGGATCTTTTGTGAGTATTTCCCAGTTTTTTGCAAGGATTTTTTGAACTTCCTTGGCATTGTTGTTATATGTTAACCCGTTGCGTGCGCCCGTCGGCCAACGGCCGTCGCGAGCACTACCTCTGTAGTGCTGAGAACGTCCGAATGGCCGACGCGGCCCCGCCCACTCCGCTAAACCGCCGCACCGCGGCGGAATTGCCGCCGCGGTTAAGCGGTTAAAATAACCCTGGTCATGTTGATCTCTTCGTTTGTCGTCAGGGCAGACTCGAGTAGTGTCGTACTTCTGTCAATATGTTTAACTTTCTCAACTACTTTTGCTAAAACCCAGCCCGGGTAACCTCTCTCAGTAAACCTCCTGAGCATGATTTTTTGTTCTGTTAAGAAGGACTCCTCAGAACTGCAGTTCCGTTTTGCCCTGAGTAGTTCCCCATAGGGGATGCTCCATTTTAAGTTTTCAGGGTGGCTGCTCAAGGCATGTAAAAGACTGTTCCCGGCCGTGGATTTTCTGTAAAGCTCAGTGTGTATTTGATTGTCCACTATCGTTACATTAGTGTCTAGAAATTCCACAGATTTAGGACTGATGTTACTGGTTAATGTGAGATTTCTATTGTTGCAATTGAGTTTTTTGATAAAAGCAATGACCTCTGATTCCGAACCCCTCCAGATCACGAACAAGTCATCAATCAACCGTAACCATATAACGACTTGTTCAAAGTCCTTCTTGAGATCGGAGTCATTCATGATATCATCCTCCTAAGCCCCCAGAAAAAGATTTGCAAAACTGGGGGCAAAACAAGTACCCATGGCAGTGCCAAGGGTCTGTCTGTAGATGTCACCATTAAAAAGAAAATAGTTATTGGTAAGACAATAACGAATCATGTCAACAAGCATTTTAGTATGTTCCAAAAATCGTATAGAACGTTGATTTAAATATTTCTGGCAAGCCTTTATCCCTTCCTCATGATCAATTATAGTATATAATGAATTGACATCCATCGTAACAAGTAAATATTGTGGCTGCCACTGGATGTCTTTGATTTTAATTAAAAAATCTTTGGTATCTCTAATGTGGGAGGGTAGCGCAGATACTTTATCTATAAGAAAGTGATCAACATATCTGGAAACATTCTCCAGTGCACTGTCCTTAGATGAGACTATGGGTCTCCCCGGTGGATTGTGGCATCTTTATGGATTTTGGGTAGCCTGGGGAAGTCACGCTTAAGAAAACAGTACTCCTCCCAGACCAACAGTCCCCGATCCCTCCAATCCGCAAGTAAACTCCATATACCAGTTACACTATTAGTATATTCCTCTTTGGTACTTTTAGTATAAAACCTGGAATCATTAAGTTGGCGCATGGCTTCAGTGACATACATAGTCTTACTGAGAATCACAACGTTCCCACCCTTGTCAGCAGGTCTAATCACAATAGTGTCATCACTAGCTAATTCTTTTATGACATTTTTCTGAGAGACAGTAAGATTGAATGTTTTAGTTTCAGATTTTTTAAACCACATACGTTGTCTAAACCTTAACAGTTGACTAGATAACATATCTTGAAAAGTATCAATATTGTCATGTGTCATAGTTGGAAGGAAAGTCGATTTGGGTCTAAAATCCGAAATAGCTGCTTTATCATAGGTAATCTCTAATTCATCCAGAGTTTCACATACATTACTGTAGTTGCTACTGCTGCCACCCTCTAAGTCATGCATTATCATCAAGGTATCAATGTCATTGATGCTCAGTTCTTTACTGACATCTGAACTCTGTGCACTGTCGGTTATTTCCTTGTTGAAGGGCTTCAGTTGGTGCCACTTTTTTAGTTTTAATTTACGTCAAAATTTAAAAAGGTCGATTCTGGTATTTACATAATCCAAGGGGATGGTCGGACAAAAGGATAGGCCCAGACAAAGAGTTATTTTTTCCAAATCATTCAAGGGTCTGTTTGTAAGGTTGATGATTGTTTGATTTACCTGTTTGTCATCCATTATAGGGCTTCTTTTGAGCGACTCAATAAATTTCCCATGCGCTCCTTGTTTGTACCTCTTCCTTGTCCTCTGTTGGTCATGTTTCCTCCTCTTGCGTTGGCGCCCCTTCCTCTTCCTCTTCCCTGCTGGCCTTGGTTCTTTGCTTTGTGTTTCGGGGTTTCTCGTGTGGTTTGTCGGCCCCTGCGAAGGAGCTGATATTCGTCCAAAAAAGTCTTTGGTCGTATATCTGTTTCGCTGCCTGATGTTGAGCTTCCAGAAGCCAGTGATGTAGTCGGTGTCTCTGTATCTGCCTCGCTGGATGTATCCTTGTCATGTTCAGGTGGATTTTCAGTGGCTATAAGCTGGTTGGAGTTCATGCTGCTTGTTTCATACATGTGATCATATTTCTTACTGTATGTTAATATTCTACCCGTCTCATAATCTATGCAGTCACAATACAGCTTTCTCTGCTTTCTACGTTGTATATCCTCTTCAAAGTTCTTTAATCTTAATTTCATATCATTAAAAATGTACTAGTGTCTTGTTCTCTGCTTTTTTGAAGCTCATCTTGTAATATTTTTATCTCAATGAGGGTAATTTCCCTATCTTGTATGGCGTATTTAACCAGGATTTCCATCATAGTTTTGGAACTATGCGCTGAATTTGCTGCCCATTCCTCGAGCATACCTGGATTAGGTGATTCGTATGATGGAGTTATATAGATTCTTAAACCTCTTGGAACCATTTCTTTTGAAATATAATCTTGAAGAGAGGTGGCTTCCCACCATTTAGAGATTTCATTTTTTTGGAGTTTCTCTAGTTTTCTTAGCAGATCCAGCACCGTGGATGTACGTGTGACCGTTATTACTGGTCCCTTGTTAATGCCCGGTGCCCTTGCAAACAGTGCTTGAGCCACGGCACGTCTATTAACCTCTTCCTCCATGTTGCGCTATACACGGTTCAATACCAGTTCCATACAAGGTATCTCTATACCTAGTGATCCCCTCGATGCAATATCGAGTTCCTCCTGCCAACCAGACTTGTATGTAATTCCTGTGTTACGCCGGCGGTAAAAGTATCCGCTATTGTATATGTCTTTACCGATGAATTAACACGGCCGATTTCACAGTATTGGTCCAAATGGACATCGGGTAAGCCGCTACTCTAAGCAGTGAGTGTTAACGAGGTAGCAGTGGCAGACAGCACCACGGCGTCCTCCGACACACGTAATACTCACTAACAACCGCCCCCCAAAAAACACTCACCTGCCGAGATGCGCTCCCGTCAATATCCCTGGACAAATCCGTAGAACTGGCAGCCGGTCCCCCTCAAACAGAGTTGCTTCCCTCCATCAACATTGAACACGAAGCACTCCTTCTGGGAAGCCAGGACCCGTGGGAGGTGGCGCGCATTCATATATTTATGTGATATTTTCAGAGGTTCCTATTCGTAAGAAATTGAACCAAGTGCTTAGTAGTCAAGGCTCGCAGTTTATTGGAGAATTTTTCTTAACAATGAAGTCAATAGATATAACACATGCACATAGAAGAAATTTAACATGTTCACTAAGTGAAGAAGAGAAAGTGTTTTTAAACCTAGTTGAAGATAGACAACAACATTTCCAACAGAAGGCATCTGAGCATAAGGCTCATCTTCCACCTTGGGCTGAGAAAGAGGGTGTTTATTCACCTGGCAAGGCTCAAGCTGCTATGGCTCTAGATTTTGAAAAGACAGGGAAATTATGACTTCATAGATTAAAAACTGACTATAACAATGTTTTTATTGGTACCAGTGTATGTGAACACAATTTTCTGATTCTTGGAGGTTGGGGACTAAAAGGAGGAACAGATACAGTTTTTCCTGGAATTTATTATGTGTGTGGGAATAAGGCTTATTTTAGGCTTCCTGCACGGTGGTACGGAAGTTGCTATTTTGGAATAGTATTTCCAAAAGTATTGTCATAAGGTTTCTGCACATACACAGAGCTATGCACAGGAAAATGGGACCCTGGAATACAGTGGTTTGCCACCATATACCATAGCACCCAAAAACCCCAACCCAACTAGCTTAGCATCCCATTAGCACCCAAGTACTAATGTTTGGACAACCCAGAACACGGTATCTTTATCTCAGGACTCACTGAAGCAAGAACACTCTTTCGCCACTCACTCGTACTTGTCCACAAGGTGCGTAGGAAGAGACACTGGATAGGTTAAAATGTTTATTCCAACTTACGTGCTCTAATGTACAGTACACGTGTCAGTACTAATAGCATAATGCATATTACTAATATAAGCAGCATGGTTACAATTCCATAGAATACAAACGGGAAAGCATCTCAGAGCTCAGTGGATAAACGTATAAATAACATTACCACCCTCCCCTTGCAGTAAGATAGTTTATTATAAAATAGAAGACCTCTGGGCTTTGACTAGCGAACCCCCATACCTCAGTCTCTAGATGCAGAATTACATCAGCAGGACATCATAGCTCTTCTCACTGAAAGGGATTTCTCCAAGTGTGTTAAGCGCTAGTAAACCACAGTATTAAAAGCATACCAAGTTCTTCATGGCAATTGTACATAATGTTATGTCTGGGTGCGCGAGACTGGCCATATCAGGAAGAACCAAAATACATTGTTATGCGACCTTGTACATGTTTGTGCAGACTGAGCCCAAAAAGGTGAACAACAGAAGATGCAGACAGTGCAAAAGAACTTGGCACGAGCAAAGGGCGAGGCAGGCCCGGCTCAGTGTAACGTGCGCAAAGAAAAGCAGCATGGCAGCCAGGCCTAGGCCAACATAACAAGGCAGGTAACAATCCACAAGACACCCTCCCCTGGACAGTCCGGCGGCCAGGACAGAGGCCCATCAGAGGAGAGAAATAGCCGTCGGAGCACAGGGAGCGCCCAAACGGCGAAGGGCAGGTCAATCCATGAAAGTGAAAGTACAGAAAAAAGCCATACCCTCCAAGAGTTCATCATTGGAATCGTCAAAAAACATAGATGCCATCCAATCCATGAGTTCAAAAGAGCAGGAATGCTCCTCAGCAAAGGGAGCATCCAGAAGCAATGCGGGACAGCTTGCGTGATAATTGAAACAGCTTCGTTGTAGGAGATCCTGGGCAGCCGCCCAGATATCCCATTGCGCCAAAATCCCCAGTGCAGCCGCACGCGCCATACAGCCAGCGACGGAACAGTCCTGCTCATGGGCCTCTAAGGGACCCATCAACTGAACAAAATCCGGAACAGACAATGACGAATTGGAGAGGCAATAATCCAGAGTCCAGGTGAAAGGACAGCGGACACAAGTCATCACAGGTTGCACGCAAGTGAAATACGCAAAGCGAAATGAAAGAGTATATGACACACTCAGTGTCGCCAATGGCAAGACACCAAAACCAGCCAAAAGGCGCTCACGGAGCAGCTGGAGGCGTTCTGGATCGAGCAGGTCCCATCGGGGAGCAGCCATTGCGCAGAAAGCAAATTAAGAGCAAGACACCAGCCGCTAAAGCGAGGATCAATGGGAAACCGCCAAAGACACTGGAAAAAATAGAATGTATGAAAGCCGGGATGACACCAAAAATAGTTTGGAAGGAGGACACCAAGCCCGACCCCACGACCTTAAAAAAGTGCACTAGGCCTTCAGTGTTAGATGCGTTAAAAATACGATGTATTAACTCCCCAAAATGTTGGGGGAGATTAGTGTTTAAAAGGGCCTGTATTTCACTGTGGGTACTCGCCACCTGGAGAATGAATGTCTCCCGGGCGGACGTGAGCATAACTTCCTCGTTTAATAATAGTGCCTTTATTCTGCTCAGTCTATTGAAATCTGCTTCCAGGGTAGGGATGGAAGGCCAAATAGAGATATCAACCTTGCCGTGAGGGGGAGGAAACAGCACATTTTTGCAGCAGACAACCCTGTGCGAAACTGTTACAATGTAAGGAATGCCCGCCTGCAGGCCACAACAGTTTTCGTTATTTAAAAGTAAATAACTACCATTGGAAAGGAGAGTGAAAGTAGGTGAAATAACAGGAGCAGGAATACCTTTCAGCACACAAGCAAGATTAGGAGAGGAAACGCTGCATGAGCCATGCAATTTAATGTGTTTACAAATAAGCGAATGGCCTATAGTCGAGTCGCAGTACTCCCCGTGAGAAAGACTTCCTTGCCGTCCCGAAGGCATTTATACATGAAAGGCAAGGACCAGAGTTCATGCAGGAAAGCACTGCCCAATGGCCGGTAACGGCCCACAGGATAATGTTTCATGCACGAGTCAAATTCAAACAAGGAAAATGGTAAAGCTATAACCCCATGGACTAGCCATACAGCAGAATCGAGTTCTGCAACAGAGAACGGCAATGGATCCACCTTTTCGATATGTAATAGATTGTAAGTTGCATCCTTCATGGACATAAATTGCTGTTTATCAGTTAAGTTAAAAGGTAGAAATAAGGCAGAGGTGTTCAAGAAATGCCAAGGCACTTTACCCAACTTAAGTGTTTGTAAAGTCCATGCAAACTGCATAACTGAGCGCAATTGATTCTGACCATGATATAACACAGAAACATCATCTTGTACAATATCAACAACAGAGGACACAATATTCTCTAAAGTGTAAATGCGAGAAGACAGGGTATTAATACTATTGTCAACAACAGCAAGCACCTTTTCCATATTTGCTTGATCTATTTCCCGAAGACGGGAAGCAGCTTCCATTTGTGATAGCTTCCAGAGTTCATTATACGTTTCATAAATGAATCTCTTAGGTCGGGGACCACGAGGTCCCAAAACAAAGTCGGACAGATCAATATTGCCTGTAAGGAGGGACAAATGTTGTTTAACAGAATCAAGGGACGAATGTTGCAGCCATTGTTTGCATAATTTACCAACAGAGTATGTAGTGACAGTACGGGCATCAGTAAACCTCGGATCAGGCCTATTCTGTGTGTAGCTAGCACCAGTATCATGAAAACGCATTTGACATGCATTAGATGATATAGGCCATACTAACCAGGGTGACTGAACCAGCTCAGAAACATTAAACGAGTTATTTTGTAACATTGCCTGCAGGGACACGAGGGACAGATTGAATCGTGAGCTTTCATTTGGAAAACTCGACAGGGATGGTATTGATGGCGTATTCAATTGTTTAGTGGTTGCTAAGCCCCAACATGTAGTCTGATAGATGGAAGCATTTAGGAACATAATTTGGGTAGGGATGAGGCACGCACGATGCAACGCCTCGGTTCCCTGTACCTGCCATGGCTTGGAGCCCCAAATAGATTTTAAATCCACTGTATTATCCCAGTACTCATAACCACCCACAGCTAAGGCACTTAGAAAGGAACCTGAATAAAGCAATTTGGTGTGTGTTAACATAATTTTCTGAGTTGATGTGTTATTTAGTCTAAAATAATAGGATGCAGGGTTCGACCGATTAAAATCAGTGAAATAATTAAACTTATTTCGAAGAGTTTGAGAGCTACCTGGCAAGGGGTTTGGACAATGTTCCCATTGGGTATAGTTAACAGAACTACGCAGGGCACTGGGCTTATGGAGAAAATGATTACCCCAATGTTGGTAACAATACAAATCGGCATAATTAGCAGAATTCATATATAAATCTTCAGCATTAAAAGATGCATAATATTTTAAATCGGCAAACAATGCTTCAACGGCATGCACATCCCAATCATCAGAATGAATATTATTTTGTACTACATCACCCATTGAAACACGAAGGACATTAGGTACATTAATAATTTCCGTCGGACCATGGATTTGATAGTTCACTGCATCCCATACGATGCCATCAGCAACTGGGAAGGCTGAAATGTTCACAAATGTGTGGTCACGCTTCATGATGTGAGACGAGGAATGAGGAGCCAAAGTTCCAGAAACATAGTCTACAGCAGAGCGTTCAGGTAAATAGTGACCATTGATTAGTAGAAAAAACACTGTGACAAAGCCAATGGACATGAACAAAAATATCAAGAAAAGTACCAACCAGAGGTATGTCCAGGGGGGAATCAAAAAATTGTCTCTAAACCAGGATATAAAAATACTGAACTTGGATGGAACTTTTGAAGATGTGGAATCCGAATCAAAGGAATAACGAGTCGGGCTTAGTGGCGTTGTTGGTTGATGTGCCACCGATTCTGATGCAGGATATGTATACTCGTCCTCGTCGATATTGGTGGAGAGTTGGGGATCAATCATAGTTTCAGGCAAATCAACCATCTCAATTACAGCATCAGCGATCGTTCGTGCAGATGGACTATGAACATATGTCCGATAAATGGCAGGACAAGAGACCGCTGGTGTGACACTATTCAGGATCGGCCAGGCGCTGTAGCTTGACATTTTCAACTGAGATGTATCTGTTCTCTTTGCGACCAGGAAGCGGTGGTAAAATGACTGTACGTGTTCCCTTCAGGCCAAGAACTGGAACTGGTGCACGAAAAGAGGGGCCAAATTCTTTTTTATTTTCAACCTTCTCTCGAACCAGTTCTCCAACTTTCGGAAGCCAGCCGGCTACCGGAATCTGCAACGCAGGATCTGTGGCTGAAGGCAAATGTGTAGTTGCAAGTTTGTCTCGGGCTTCTTGTAAGTCCTGTAACATAGCAGAGTGGTTATCTACATCAAACTTGGCGGATTGCGCCGCGATGTCTGGACCTTCAAGGTCAGGCACAAACATTCTTATGCCAAAGAGCATTTCGTATGGGGTCCGCCCACCCAGAGGTCTTCTAGGGAGATTATTAAGTGCACGCTGAACGGTATACAAATGGGCCAGCCAGTTCCTGCCAGTACCTATAACCCTAGCTGTTAAGGATTGCTTTAAGTCACGGTTCATTCGTTCAACGATAGAGTTGCCCTCAGGCCTATACGGAGACGAAAATTTCACCCGCACCCCAAGCGAAGCCATTGCATCCTTGTAAGCCCTAGAGGCAAACGCTGGACCTTGGTCCGAATGGAAGGTGCCGCATGCGAAAATTCCCACAAAGACACGCAAATCCCTGATTACATTTCGGGCGTCAGCACTCCGTTGTGGCCAGACCCAGAGAAACCGTGTGCACGAGTCCACTGCCACTAAGATGTATTTATAGGCAGTGTCTGATGAGAATGGACCGCAGTGATCCAAGTAAACACACCCAAAGGGTCTGTTAGCAATGCAGAGCGGTGTTTGTGGTGGACGTGTTACCGTGGAAGGCTTAATCTGTTGACAAACGTCGCAAGAAAGCACAAAAGCACGGGTGTCTTTATATAACCCACGCCACCAATAACGCTGCTGCAAGATGGAAACCGTAGCTGACACACCTGCATGTGCAGAAGCCATGCCTTCGTGTGCAGCTGATATCAAGGCACTCCTGCGGTCCGCGTTGGGGATCAGCCGATCTCCAACGTCAGGTATTGTTACATAAGGAACCTGATCGGGACTTAATGTGTAAGAATACTTGGAAGGGAAACCTGTAGGGTAATTATTACCTTCCTTGGTTGCAGCAATAGCTGCTAATATAACAGGGTCTATTTTAGACATGGACCTGGTAACCGCTGCTACTGAACACGTGACTACTGCTGAACGGGCAGCTTCATCTGCCAGATCGTTACCAATAGCGTGTGCGCCCACCCGCTGATGGCCTAAGGTGTGAACCACCTGTGTGAGGGGCAGACGTTGTTGCAATTCTGCCACTCGAACCCAAAGCATTTTATGCTTAATTGTGCTCCCTTTTGCGTCCTTGTAGTCGTTTTTCGACCAGAAAAACAGATTGTCATTGTAAGATTGTACACAGTAAAAAGAATCACATACAATAAGAGTGGTCTCATCCTGAGAAGCGAACTCAAGTGCAAGTAGCAATGCATGCAGCTCGGCCAATTGTGCGGTACTATCTCCAAGTGTGCGAGTGTGCACTACAGTGGATTTGAACTTTCCATCCACAAAGGATCCCGCAACAATAGCACATGCAGCAGAATAAGCGTGCTTGGACCCAGTGGCCGGTTGCGCCGAACCATCGGTGTAGATCACACATTTGTAATCCTCAAGCGGCAGTAAAAACAAAGGAGGAGGATGAACGAATTCATACTGTAAATACTCCTGAGTCTGAAGAGAAGAATCAAAGACAAAAGTGACGTCCGAAGACGTCAAAGATGTAGCCCATTGTATCCAACGGGGATGCATTGCTTTTGAGTTCGGTACACTTGCCTTTGTTACTGCCTCCAGGGCAGGACAGGGTGTTACCACCAGAATCCGCTTACCCTGTGCCAGTGCGCGTTCTTTTAGAATCGCCATTTGCACTGCAGTCAGAACTTTTTCAACAGATGTAAAGCGCAATTCAGCGGAAGTGTACAGATGTGACTTGTATGCGATAGGTACTGTATCACCTTCATTAAAGGTTAAGTAGGTGAATCCCACCGCCCCCGGAATAATTCTAATCACCAGGTTTGTGTGGTTATCACGAGTCAAAAGATATTTAGACTCCAAAAGGTCTGTCTGCAAAGACTGCAGAATTGAGGTGTGCTCAGGCAGCCAGCAAGACCTTGAATAAGTAGGTTGTATCAAAGCATACAAAGGCTTGATACGCTGGGCATATTCGGGAATGTAAGTACGCCCGAAATTCAGGAAACCCAGCAAAGACTGAAGTTTCTTCAGAGTATTTGGGGGGCACAAATGTGCACATTTTTCCAAGAAATGGGGGCTAAGCCCTTACCTTCGTTATTGAGCTCATAGCCCAAGAACAGAACGGTAAATTCAGCAATGTGTGACTTAGCAAAGTTAAATTTGTAACCCTGCTCCGCAAATTCAAGAATAATGCGGTCCACACGGGACAAATGCTGAAATAATTCGTCGTCCGTCAGATAAATGTCATCTACGTACGAACATGCGTCTTGATCAATGTCATGTAGCAAAGAAACAACACGGGCGGCGAATATACCCGGACTATTTTTATAGCCCATGGGTAATCGCCGGAACTGGAATAATTTACCACCGGATGTGAATGCGGTCCATTGACCACTCTCCGGGGCTAGGTTGTGCGTGTAGAAACCGTTTGAAAGGTCAAGTGTCGTTTTGTATTTTTTACGAACAAGACTGTCTACAAGCGCAGAACTGTGTGTATTTTGCACCGCAAAGTTCCGACAATGAGTATTTAAATGCCGGTAATCCAAAACTAAGCGGTACGATCCATCGGGTTTAGAAACCACGAAAAGGGGATTGTTCATAGGTGATACGCATGGTTCAATTACTCCCTGATATTCCAACTGTGTCAGAATTTCGGAGACGGGGCCTTTTGCCTGCCGTTTAATGGGATATTGGGGTTGTGGCTGCGGTAGTGACCGCAAAGGTATTGCATGAGGAGGTGATTCTTCATCCCATCCCACATGGTTGCGGTATAACGCTGGTGCCAGGTACACAGCCCACTCAGCTGCAAGTGCTTCAGCTTTGTCTTTTGGGACATGCCTTGAAAAGCTTGGAAGGATTACCTCCTCTCCTTTATGTGCAGCTAAAACGAATGGGGGTGGCCAATCCACCTCTGCTAACAAAATGTCATATGAAGAGGTTAGATTTTCCCAAAAAATCCCTTTTATTTCACGCGGTATGTCACCTTCGATTTGTATGACTATATTATATAGTCTGTCAGGGGGTGCCACTCTCGTGTCAGCTGTCTCTACAGTAACGAATGTTTCAGTTGCTGTCGCCTCCATATGAGGACGTAGCGCCTCCCGCACTATGGTAACTTCCGCGGCGCTGTCTAGGAGGGTCACTGCCCACGTCCAATTCTGGAGTCTCGTTCTCACGGTCTGAGGCATATTTCGCTGTGACAGCGGCAACCTTTTTCTTCTGAAATTGCGGTCGAGGAAGATGAAAATCTTCTGCTTTCCCTCTGACTTGTTGTCGAGGTTGGTCTCGCTCCTGGGGAGCCTCTCGGCCCCTTCCTCTATCTTGCCGTCCTCCTCCACCAGCCTGTGACGACGTCTGGGCCTGTGAAGAACGAGGAGAACGCGTATCAGAGCTCTGAAACCTTTCTGGTGATTTAATCCTTGACCTATCACGTAAATCATAAGTACGTTCAGAAGAAACCGAAACTGGGGAAGCGCCTCTCGACCCCGGCTTCTTTTGTTGCTTACCCTGCTTTTTCTGTCTCCAACTCTTTTTAGTGAAGACTGGTTTATCATCTTTCTCAGATGCACTTTTTGGTTGTGTAACTTGTGTTTGCGATTGAGTTTGCATTTTTAGCAAAAGGCTTGTTGCCTAGGCTATTTCTTCCAATTGTTTTATAAGCCCGGGCTATAATTTTCGGTAATTCGCGAGGCCTGTCCAACTCTGGGACCAAAGCCAAAGCATTCGCTACTTGGAAGTTCATAGCATCGCCCTTGACATTTCCAAGGATCAGCTCAGCTACTACATCAAACACTCCCACTAGTCTCATCCCTAATTCCACAGCCGCTTCAGGGCCATGTTCATCCTGTACTTTTTTAATTACAGAGGGTAGAACCGTCATGGAAGGAGTTCCAAAACATTTTGAATAAACTGCTGCGAATACCTTACCCCAGTTTTCACATGCTGTCAAATCGGGGATTATGTCTTTTGGCAAACTTATCGTGAGGATGCGGTGTTTATCTACTGGGGATGTATGTGGAAACACTGCTTCTATCTGATCGAACTTTTCTGCAAGCCAGTAAGGATAGTCGTCCTTGTTTTGTGGACGTTTGCCCATCACAGAATTTACCATGACAGGACTTATAGTCACTCCAGCTGCAATAGCTGGTTGGCCTGCGACTACAGGAGCAGCTCCATGGAGGCTACCTGTAACGTATGTCACTAAGGCTCGATGCACTCGCACCAATTCGGTATGCATAGTGCGCAATTCCGCTAGCGGTAATGCCAGATAATTTGGATGCGGGGTATACCCGGCCAATACAGGCCAAGTGGCCCCCTGAATTGATAAGGGGCCTAAACGAACTGCGGTAGTTGGTTGTGGTAGGGCGCCATTGAACCAAACACGGTGCTGCCAAGCCGTGAGAGGCACTTCAAGAGCAGTATAGGGTCGATAGGCAGCAGGAATTGCGGTGGGTTTATATTCATGAAACAGCTTATCACCTGCATCCACCGCTTCAAAAGTGATCCAAGTGTAAAACACTTCAAAGTGATAAGCCGCATCGGCTTGAACCACAAAGACCAACTCGACCCCAGCATCGGGCACTCCATACACAGCTAAGTGGTCTCGGAGTGCTCCTCGACTATGTGCAGCTATCGCCACACCAGCCATGACTAAACAATTATATTCGACAACCTAACAGGGAGCACAAAAATGGGTCTGTTAACTAACCTTTTTTAATAATATCAAGCTTGAAAGAACCTATAAAACATTCAATATAGGAGGTATCACCGTCACATACGCCTCCGGAAGCGTACGCGAGGGGTTTGTGGACAAGCACAAGTACTACTCAAGCGTCTCGCAGATAAGCTGCCCCACGGTGGTCGCGCCATGTCATAAGGTTTCTGCACATACACAGAGCTATGCACAGGAAAATGGGACCCTGGAATACAGTGGTTTGCCACCATATACCATAGCACCCAAAAACCCCAACCCAACTAGCTTAGCATCCCATTAGCACCCAAGTACTAATGTTTGGACAACCCAGAACACGGTATCTTTATCTCAGGACTCACTGAAGCAAGAACACTCTTTCGCCACTCACTCGTACTTGTCCACAAGGTGCGTAGGAAGAGACACTGGATAGGTTAAAATGTTTATTCCAACTTACGTGCTCTAATGTACAGTACACGTGTCAGTACTAATAGCATAATGCATATTACTAATATAAGCAGCATGGTTACAATTCCATAGAATACAAACGGGGAAAGCATCTCAGAGCTCAGTGGATAAACGTATAAATAACATTACCACCCTCCCCTTGCAGTAAGATAGTTTATTATAAAATAGAAGACCTCTGGGCTTTGACTAGCGAACCCCCATACCTCAGTCTCTAGATGCAGAATTACATCAGCAGGACATCATAGCTCTTCTCACTGAAAGGGATTTCTCCAAGTGTGTTAAGCGCTAGTAAACCACAGTATTAAAAGCATACCAAGTTCTTCATGGCAATTGTACATAATGTTATGTCTGGGTGCGCGAGACTGGCCATATCAGGAAGAACCAAAATACATTGTTATGCGACCTTGTACATGTTTGTGCAGACTGAGCCCAAAAAGGTGAACAACAGAAGATGCAGACAGTGCAAAAGAACTTGGCACGAGCAAAGGGCGAGGCAGGCCCGGCTCAGTGTAACGTGCGCAAAGAAAAGCAGCATGGCAGCCAGGCCTAGGCCAACATAACAAGGCAGGTAACAATCCACAAGACAGTATATCATATAAAAAGAAACACTGGGAGCAAAGAAAATAATAGTGAATTAACACGTAGTAAAAGAGCTAGTTTTTCAGAAATTGTAGGTGATATATTTGGTGCATTGATACCTTCAGTGGGAGTAATTCTGAACTCAAGGAGAATATGCAAATTGTCTACAGTGGTTGACCGTTTATCAACGGATGCTGCTGGAGGATTTCTAATGATTAATGCGGAGATGGTTGCGATTAGATCTATGGTTATGCAAAAATCGACTTGCTCTTGATATCGTATTAGCAAAAGAGGGCGGAGTCTGTAAAATGCTGAAAATGAAGCATTGTTGCACATATATTCCTGATAAAAGTGCAGAAATTGGAACATATATAAAGAATATTACTAAACTTGAGAAGGAACTGAAACCACTGGAAGTAGATAATGTATGGGAAAGATTTATAGGCAAAATATTAGTGCCATTAGTAGGAGTAGCAATGAAAATATTGCCAATAATATTATGGTGTAAATGTTGCAGGAAGAAAGGAACATATAGAGTGACTGGAAGAGGGAAGAAATGTAAAATTGATGAGGTTGAATTAGAAGACCTCAAAAGTGAATTATATAAGAAATTGAAAGGAAACGACCAAAATAGAAAGTGTAAAAATGAAAGGGTGAATGAAATATGCTAGGTTGGCATCTGGTTGTGGGTAGGTTGATGGCTCAGAAACGCCATCAGAGAGGGGATTGATGGAGCAAGGACTCACAATGAGACTTGCTCGGAAGCAATCCTCTCACAGTATTAAATTAATTGTATTAAAACCCATGTGAACGTCTTACTAATATTACGCATACATTACAATCAGTATAATAGTGAAGCTTGCCTATGTGTTTTTTGCTAATAAATAACCCTTGTCTAATCCAAAATGGCTGCTAAAACGCGGGAACTTTACTGCGCATGTGTCAACCATATCACGTGGTATGACGTCTTACTTTGCTTGGAGGGAATTCTTTGCTTCTGCGCAGTGTATGCAAAAATGGCCGCTTAATGTTCTCACATGCTAAGCTTACGCATTGTCGCAATTAATGATGTGGTATTTTAACGCTACTAATGCGGGATAGATATTGATAATTAAATGGGATTAGAGTAGAATTAGGAGGTATACAGTGAAACCATTTATTTGTGATTTTAATGTTTTCTTCTTTGACTTTCCTATTAGTTCGTAAATGGGCCTGGGTTGGTTGAACTGCAGCTCGAGAGACATTGATTCTGCGCATGCGTCCTGAAAAACTAACCAGAGGAAGCGATGAAGTCAACTTGGAAGACATCCAAGGCCGCAACCTGGTTCACAAGTTCATCTGAAATGTACCCATAGTCGCAACAATTGTATACACTTTGTACTAAAGAATCAATGGGAAACGGGTGGGAAATAAAGCAAATGTATTAATTGAGAGGGGCGGTATTTTAAAGACAATGGACTTAAGAAAATGAACTAAATTGATATGGTGTGAGGATCAACCCCCTCTCCCTGTCCAATCAGAACTAGTGGCCCCATAATTTTGAAACATTAATGGGAGATACATGGGCGTAGAAGGGTATAATAGATATAGAATTAGCAAATTAGTTAGGCTAGGCGCTGACAGATACATAAGAGCAGAGAGCACAGAATGAGCTGATCGATTGCAGACTGTACCGCTGTCTAAGAGGTCCTGAGGTGGGGGCGGCATATTCCATTAGAAGAGACGGAGGAATCGACGAGGAACGAAGAATCAGAGAGGGGAACGGCGCAGGCGTCGTTGGTAGAGAGGTCACCTATCCTGTCCTGAACCTGATCCAGAGGTCTTTGATCTTCATCTTTCCGGGATCCCATTTCCAACTCCTTGTCCACGGGGTTTGATTCTCACGCTTCTAGGTAACTATAAATGCAAACTTTAGTAAATACTGCTGTCTCTATCTCCTCCTTTCTGAGGGACCGTCAATTTAATAAGGTGATTTATAACTCAAGTGCTTCCTCCTTGGTATATGATTAAGTGCCATGTGTTTTGTATTGTACTCTGCTAAAATTTAGATAAACATTTTAAAACTTTCTGAGTCAGTGATTATTTCAACTTTATGAATTGTATTGCATTTTCTCATTTTAAACTTCCCAATTTAGCAAAGGGTCCATTGGTAAGTCATTACTCTTCAATCAGGAAAGGTAATTGGTAGGAGGGATTTTGATAAAGAGTACAACTGACCCCACCAGCGGAGTTTGCTAGTGTAGTATGAATGAATGGGCCCAGGTGAGTATTCTGTGTGTGAATGCTTGTTGCTAGTAACCCGCTGGATCACTAGCAGATGGGACTATGCACAAATGAGAGTTTATGTATATAAATTTATTAGGAAAATTAAACTAAAAAAGATATTCCACGGTACAGTCAGAAACCCAGGAAGTACCTCAGCTAATACCAAGGAACCAACGGATATATTAACAGTGAACGACTTGCCAGTTTTAAGAACATTGCATGAATTACAAGGCTTCCTTTGCAGACAGAGGATGACTCAGTGGAGAGTGGTCTCCAATTCCTTGAACAAATCGATATTACGCAGAAAAGCAACAAAAGCCAGTTCAAAAGTAAGTCTAAGTTCATTCCCAAAATGACATTTGATATGATAGATAGCTTCCATGAGGTTGTCATTAGGGATCTTGACAAACTCAGAGATAGAATTGGAAATAACAGCAAGGAATAGAAGCACTCAAATGTAACCAAGAATGAGCGGGAAGCAATCCGGTCACTCAAGGAAGATCAGACAATAGTAATCAAGCCGTCTGATAATGGTGGGAACATTGTGATACATGATAAGGACCGGTACCAACAAGAAGCTTTAGGGCACTTAAGTGACACAAAATGCTATATACAGATCACAAGAAAAGAATACAATAAGAGCATCCAAGCATTCTTTCAATTAATTACAACATGGAGAGACAGGGGAATCTTGGACCAAGATGAATACCAATTCCAAAAAGTCGAGTATCCAGTGGTCCCTACCATTTATCACATACCTAAAAGCCATAAACACAGTACAAACCCACCTGGACGACCATTAGTATCCTCCAAGGGAATCCTGCTAGAGAATGCCTCAACCTTTGTGGATGCTGTCCTCTGTCCATTCGCTTATGACTTAATTTCTTACATAAAAGACATCACTGATTTCATCAGTTTGATTGACAACATCACATGGGAAGAAAACTTTCTACTGGTGACACTAGACATTACGAGCCTTTATACCAATATTGATCATCTGCAGGTTTTGAAAGCGGTTGGAAAGTTTCTTAAAGAGATACCCTTAAAATTCTTTGAACACAATGAGATGGTCCTGCAACTCATATAATTTTGTTTACATAATAATATCTTGGTGTTTGGTGACAAACTGTCAAATCAGGATAAATCAGAGATCCTTTTGTTTGGGACTTTCCCTCCACAGTTCAGGGAATCGCTTTGGCCGGTAGACAATCCAATGCCCAATTCCGTGGGTCAGTCCACTAAAAACCTAGGAATTTGGTTCGACAAAAGTCTTTTGTTTACTACACAGGTCAAGAAGCTAGCTGAGCAGTGCTTTGGCACTCTTAAATCACTCAGAAAATGTCTTCCCCTCCTCCCTAGGGCAGCCAAGGAAACGGTTACTCATGCCTTAATCCTTTCGCGCATCGATTATGTGAATGGCTTGTACTTTGGCCTGCCAGGTTACCTTTTGAAGAGGATGCAGGTAGTCCGGAATGTTGCAGCAAGGACTCTTCTTAACATTCCTGTAAGATCTAGCGTAAGGCAACATCTGCGCAATCTCCACTGGCTACCCATGGCTGAAAGAGTAAAATTTAAAGCCCTTGGTTTGGCTCATTCAGCCTTGTATGGATTTGGTCCAGTCTACCTAAGAAATCGCTTCAGGTTCTACGTCCCTGCGCGACAGCTGCACTCAGCAACGCAGCTTCTTGCTGTTATTCCACGCTTTCACCTCAAGAGAATTGGTGGAAGTTCTCTGGCATACAAGGCAGCTTCTGCTTGGAATTTGCTTCCTTTGGACCGTCGCAGTATCCAGGACCCTAAGCTCTTCAGGAAAACACTGAAGACTCTTCTTTTCATCTAATGGTCGTTCACTTCTGCCCCCACTTGGCTCGCGCCGGGACACTCTTCGAGTAGCCGTGCACGTTATAAATGTTAATAACATAACATAACATAACATAACATAACATAACATAACATAACATAACTGTACCTACAATGTCAAGGGACCACCATGGGCAGATGCTTGGCACCCAGCTATGCGAATCTATGCGTGGGCTGGTAGGAGAAGCACATGGCCTGGGCAGAGACAAATTAACGATGGGTGCAGAACGTGGCAGTGTGGGCCCGATACATTGATGATATATTTTTTGTCTGGAGAGGTTCCCGTATGTAAGTCGAGGAGTACTTTACCACCTTAAATGCTAATAAGTACAACCTACAGTTCACCAGTTACATTAGTGATTCAGAAGTAGCATTTTTAGATCTAGTGGTGTATGTAGAGGGCGTTCAATTGATGACCAAATTGGACCGTAAACCCACAGCTGGCAACGCCACTCTAAACTTTACGAGTCAACATCCTTGCTGTTTGGTGAATAGTATTCCCTATGGTGAGTTATTGTGCATTAAACGCAACAGCACGACTCAGGGCAGCTATAAAATAGCGAAGAAGGAAACACTGTTTAGATTCCAAAGAAGGGGGTACCCTAGCAGGATCTTACGAACAGCTGTAAGTAGGGTTGAACAACAAGAAAGAAGGCACTCACTAACAAAAAAGTGTAGAAAAGAAGATGATGAAGTCATTAGGCTAATCTTCACGTTCTCAAACTGACGCAAATGTGATACAGGGAATTTTGGCTAGACATTGGAATATCTTGCAAGCTGATGGAGTAATTGGCCATCTGGTTCCACCTCATCCTAGTTGTAGGAGAGTAGGATCTGCTTCACATGGGTACCCCCACTTTTTGCTGATGCTTCACTGTTTTTCGACATTAGTCTGGCTGGGGCCCTGCTAATCAGAACCCCAGCCTAGCTGCTTCCTCTCTAAAATGGTTTCCATGTGCCTTAGGCACATCACTGATTGGGATCTGGAGTGCCCTTATAAGTCCCTAGTATATGGTATACTATGTACCAAGGGCATAGGTACCTCAGAGGCCTGCCAGGGGCTGCAGCATGTATTATGCCACCCCTGGAAGGCCATCCAAACTGACACCACAGGTCTGCTACTGCAGCCTGGGTAAGGTGGTGCATGCACCCCTTACTGTGATATAGGTTACCTATATCACTAAATACATACACACATATAAACCTATAAGTCACTCCTAAGGCAGGCCTTATCAATCCTAAAGGCAGAGTGCATGGTTCCTATGTGAGAGGGTGCCCCTGCATGAGCAGGGCCCCTCTGCAGCGTTCGGAGACCATCTCTGATGCTGTTTGTAGTGCAGCCTGACCATATACTCTTAAGCGCATTATATCCTCGCGGTAAAATGCTAACTTTGGAATGGCTGCACCTAAACATGTCGTGTTTGGTGTCAAACATCTTGGAATACTACCCCCCCGCCAATCCTGGCGGCGGGGGTAGCATTCCACCCTTCTAGAGGGAAAGACATGTTAACTCTGACTAGTCCGGTAACTTCTTTCCAGAGCCCTGGCATCACAAAATGGATGCTGCTGCCACAGACACGAGTCTGGCCTCCTGCTGCTGGACGAAACTCCGGCAGGGAGGCCTGGACAATAGGTTTCCTGTCCCAGGGAGGTGTGACCACCTCCCCAGACAGGATAATGTGTATTGGGGCTGGGCGGGAGCACTTTCGGGTGCTTTGAAGTCCTGCACTGGGGGCACATTTGGTGTCCCTGTGCATACCCCAGTTCAAACCGGATCAGGGGCTTGCAGCCCCTGCTTTGGCGCGAACTGGACAAAGGGAAAGGGGTGTAGCCACCCCTCTGCCCTGACCCACCCATAGGTGGGGCCACAGAGTAGTCCAACCCCTATCTTTAGTATAAAGATAGGAACCCAGTCCTTAGGACTTTAGATTATCCCTGGACGAAACTCTGAAACTGAATCCTGGACCTTCGACGCTCTACTCACGATTAGAGGACAGAAGAATCTCCCTTGGGGTCAAGGAGTGACTCCCCTGCTTGGCAGGCACCAAAGAAGCATCTGTCCGGTTCGCATTTCTGAAGCTCCCGTCGGACGCCGAAGTCATCGCATCACCAGAGGTGGATTCTCAGACTTCCCCGAGGCTACCCTGAGTCCCCAGCAAAGCTGAGGCCCGTGGCTATCGTGGGTGACTTGAGACCATGACCCCTGGACACCGAGCACATTTGCAAGTGCATCCTCTTCTGGGTCTCCCAAGAAGTCGTGCTTTGGGCTCCGAGTAGCCCTAGCCTCCAGCACCACCTGCACCGAAGATCACTGGCCCCCACTCCACGAGTGTCCTGTAAGCCAGATCCACGTGCGGTGTCACGAGGCTCCTTCGCGGTCGCTAGCCCGTTGGCTAGTAGCCCTTAACGAAAGCCAATCCTTTTCTAACTTGGCATCCTGGTTGCTCCAGGCCTGCCCTCACTTACCCTCGCTGGGTGAGTTCCACAGACCTTGCTGGTCTGCACCATCGACGATCTACATCTTCACCAAGACTTGCCGTTGCCAAGGCTTGTTGGGTCCAATCCGGTCGCCGACACCTCAGCACTCGACAGACATCGTGTACCAGCCCGAATCCTGCTCCTGGTTGCCGACAACGCCTCCTGGACCTCGTGGCTGAAGAGTCAAGACGACCGTCAACGCACCTGAAGCACTCGACATCGGTGGGCATCTGTCCATCGCCTTCCTGGTCACTGGCTAGTGACCCAGACTCTGTCCCCTCTGCTTTCAGGTTCTTCAGAACTCCGATCCACTCTTGGATCCACCCGGACACTTTTCTCTTGGTCGCCAGCAGCACTTTGCAGCAGATCGCCATTCGAATCGACGACGAAACCCGACCCCGAAAGGCACCTATGCACCCGGCTTCCCTGGGTGAGGTAACACGAGTACTCCGGTGCTCCCGTGGGTAGAGACTCTTCAAAGTCCTAGATCTCAAAGGGTTTGGTCCAAGTCCTCTTTAAAGTGTCCCTTTTCTCTAATTTCCCGATCACGACTTTCTCCATAGAAGTCAACGGCGTATCGCGGTTGTGTATTTACACTGCACGCGTCTCCCGTGGGTCCCCTGTGTCACTACCTTGGGTGGTTCCTTGTGGTCCAAGCACTTCTAGAGGCTCTAGGCCTAGTGTCTAGTTCAGTCGTGGTTCTTATACCACTTTATTGGTATATGGTTTGGTACGCCCCTAGGGCCCAAACGTGTATTTGTGCTATTACTGTGTTTAAATAACTTCTAACTTATGTACTTCGAACTCTAGCCTCATAAAGAGACTAGAGGGGTGTGTTTAGCAATAAATACATATATTTTGAATATATACCTGGTGTGGTGCTCTTTCATTTGATCACTCAAGAGATTATAGACTGGTAAAACAAGCTGCTTTACATTCCTTCAAGACTTAGCCTGAAGGCTGCTCTCCATAGCTACCACTAGGATAGCTTTCAATAAGGTTGTCTTTAACCTATCTCCAATAAGGGGTTGTTTGGACTGGTGCAAGGTGCCCACTATAATTAGTGGACAGCATATACCAGGCCAACTTCTCACATTGGTGTGCAGCGTGTGGGATTCCAGCTTGCTATTGTTTTACCAGATAATCTCAATTGAATTGATCAACTGAAAACCACTAAAGGTACCTAAGGTACATATAATTTAAGCTTAGAATACAGTAAGTTCTACTGAACTTAGAGTTGTGTGTTAAGGGATAGCACAACCCTTTCTACAACTCAAGAGAGTTTAGTAGGCCACACTAGAGTAGGTAGTGCATACACCACACCACACTAGTAATGTCTTTAAGGGTAGGATCTAAAGAATCCTTGCAGGAAGCCATTGAGCTTCCACCCTCCAAGTATGATACACTCCCATTCTTGGAATTGAGAGCTTTATGCAACTTGAGAAAAATAAGGACAGGCCAAAGCCCCACCACCCAACACCTCAAGGAGTTGTTGGTGGCTTATGACCTTAGTAAGCCCTTGGGGACTGAAGGGGTAGGAGCTGAGGGTGGGGCAGATGATGAGGTTGGGAATGGGGGTACCAGTACCCCCAGCCCCCCTCTGAAACTGGCCAGGAGGGCGACAATGGCCCTGACCTGGATAATCCAACCCCTCCTGAGGAAGAGGAAGAGGAGGATCAGAATGATGCCCCCTTTGTCCCCCCAGGAAGGATTGTGAGTGTGCCCAGAAGGTCTAGATCTTCTTCTCAGGAGTCTAACCACTCTGGCACCTCAATAGGGAGCTCTGTCTCATCTCATAGGAGGGAATCCTCTCATGAGAGAAGAAAGAGGCTGATTCAATATGAGGAAGCTCAGCTTGAACTCAGAAGGAAGCAAGTAGCCTTAGACAGGGAGTCCCTAGATCTCTTTAGAGAGAAAAGAAAGTTGGGACTAGAGTCCCATGGTGGCAGCCAGATCCCTAGAGATAGGGAAAGGTCCTATGACCATAGGAACCTGAGCAAGATTGTCCCTCCCTATCAGAATGGGGATGACATCCACAAGTGGATAACTGCTCTAGAGAGGGCCTGTAAGGTACAGAAGGTCCCTCAGGAGCAGTGGGCAGCAATCTTGTGGCTCTCCTTTGCTGACAAAGGTAGAGATAAGCTCCTCACTGTTAGAGAGGAGGATGCTGATAATTACAAGGTCTTGAAGAGTGCTCTTATTGATGGGTTTGGCCTAACCACTGAACAGTACAGGTTGAAGTTCAGAGATACCCAAAAAGCACAGACTCAAGACTGGGTAGACTATGTGGATTGTTCTGCCAAGGCTCTGGAAGGCTGGTTGATGGGCAGTAAGGTGTGTGACTTCTCAGGATTGTACAATCTGATAATGAGGGAGCAGATTCTTAATAACTGTCAAAATCAGCTGTTGCATCAATACCTGGTAGACTCTGATCTGACCTCTCCCCAAGAATTGGGAAAGAAGGCAGACAAATGGGTCAGAACCAGGGTGAAGCAGAAGGTACAGAACCAAGGTGGGGAAACCAAGAAGCAAGATGCTAAGAACTCTGACAAGGGTGGGGAGAAGGGTAAAGATCAAAAGTCTTCATCAGGCCCCCAAAAATCTTCTTCTGGTGGGGATTCACAGTCTACCAAAGGGAAAGGCCAAAGAAAACCATGGTGCAAGGTCTGTAAGCAAAAGACCCACTGGACCAGTGATTGCACCAAGTCCAAAGACTCCAGTCCAGCACCCACCAATGCCCCTAAGGCACCTGTTCCCCCTAGTACAGTTGGTGGGAGTGCTCCAGCCAAGGGTTTAGTAGGGTTCACCCTGGGTACTGAGTTGGGCTCTGACCTAGTCAGAGAACTGACTCAGGCTGTGTTAGTCTGTGATGGAGGCATGGATGTGACCTCCACTGTGAGTCCCAGTAATCTGGGCAAGTACAGACAACAGCCTTTAATCAATGGACGTGAGGCTTTGGCATTTAGGGACACAGGGGCAAGTGTCACAATGGTGACACAAGACCTTGTGAATCCTGGGCAAGTTATACTTGGTGAGATGTACCAAGTGACCAATGCTAGCAATGTCAGAACAGACCATACTCTGGCAGTTGTTAACTTCTCCTGGGGAGGGGTAACTGGCCTTAAGAAGGTTGTGGTAAGTGCAAACCTACCAGTCGAATGCTTGCTTGGCAATGACTTAGAGACTTCTGCTTGGGCAGAAGTGGAGCTCAGGACCCATGCAGAAATGCTGGGGATCCCTGCAGATGTGTTTGCTGTGACCAGGTCACAAGCCAAAATGTCTAGCACTGAACAGGCCTTGGATTCTGGAAGAATGGACCAAGTGCCTTCCAAGAGGAGGAGTAGTAGGGTTAAGGCAGTGCCTTCCCCCTTGGCTCAGGAGGAAGATCAGTCCCTTGAGGGGGATGATCTCAGCCCTGAAGAAGGAACTGTCCCAGAGGAACTTGAACCTGACCAGGTTGAGTTCTTGGGGACAGGGGGACCTTCTAGGGCAGATCTGAGCCAGGAGCAGCAGAGCTGCCCCTCCCTTGAACCCCTCAGACAGCAAGCTGCTGCTGAGGCTGCTGGGAAAGCTAGTGGTCCCCATACAGTGTATTGGGATGATGGACTCCTGTACTCAGAGAGTAGAGACCCCAAGCCTGGTGCTACCAGGAGGTTGGTTATACCTCTGAAGTTCAGGGGCTTCCTATTGACCCTAGCCCATGATATTCCCTTAGCAGGTCACCTGGGCCAGAACAAGACTTGGGACAGAATTGTCCCTCACTTTCACTGGCCCCACATGTCTGAAGACAGCAAGGAGTTTTGTCGCTCCTGTGTAACCTGCCAAGCCAGTGGCAAGGCAGGTGGCACTACAAAGGCCCCCTGATACCACTACCTGTGGTGGGGGTGCCCTTTGAAAGGGTAGGGATTGACATTGTTGGTCCCATGGATCCCCAAACAGCCTCTGGGCACAGGTTTATCCTGGTGGTAGTGGATCATGCCACCAGGTACCCAGAAGCTATTCCCCTCAGGACCACTACAGCACCTGTGGTGGCAAGGGCCCTCCTGGGAATTTTCTCAAGAGTGGGCTTTCCTAAGGAGGTAGTCTCAGACAGGGGTGCTAACTTCATGTCTGGGTACTTAAAAGCAATGTGGAAGGAGTGTGGAGTGACTTATAAGTTCACCACACCCTATCACCCACAATGCAATGGTTTAGTTGAGAGATTCAACAAAACCTTGAAGGGCATGATTAAAGGGCTCCCAGAAAAGCTTAGGCGTAGATGGGACATACTCTTGCCCTGCCTTTTATTCGCATATAGGGAGGTGCCTCAGAAGGGGGTTGGTTACAGCCCTTTTGAACTTCTGTTTGGCCACCCTGTGAGGGGTCCACTGTGCTTGGTGAAGGAAGGATGGGAGTTGCCTCTCAAGCCCCCAAAGCAAGATATAGTGGACTATGTACTTGGTCTCCGCTCCAGGATGGCTGAGTACATGAAAAAGGCAACCAAAAACCTTGAGGCTAGCCAGGAACTTCAAAAGGCCTGGCATGACCAAAAGGCTGTTCTGACTGTTTACCAGCCAGGACAGAAGGTGTGGGTGTTGGAGCCAGTGGCCCCAGCAGCTCTCCAAGATAAATGGAGTGGACCCCACACTATTGTTGAGCAGAAGGGTGAGGTCACTTACTTAGTAGACCTAGGAACACCCAGGAGTCCCCACAGGGTTCTCCATGTCAACAGGTTAAAACCATATGTGGACAGGGCAGACATGGGCTTGCTCATGGCTACTGATGAAGGGCAGGAGGAAGAGAGTGACCCACTCCCTGACCTGCTCTCACAGAACCCTGACGATGGGTCAGTTGATGGTGTAGCCTTGGCAGGCAGCCTCACTACCCAGCAACAAACTGATTGCAGGCAAGTCCTCAATCAGTTTAGACATATGTTTTCACTGACACCCAGTCAGACCACCTGGTGCACTCATGAAGTGGACACTGGGGACAGTCTGCCTATTAAAAACAAGATTTATAGGCAACCTGACCATGTCAGGGACTGTATCAGGACTGAAGTCCAGAAAATGTTGGATTTGGGAGTTATTGAACCCTCAGATAGCCCTTGGGCTAGTCCAGTGGTCCTTGTACCAAAACCTCACACCAGTGGTGGAAAAAGAGAGATGAGGTTTTGTGTGGACTACAGGGGTCTCAATGCAGTCACTAGGACTGATGCCCATCCAATACCCAGGGCAGATGAGCTCATAGATACTTTGGCCTCTGCCAAATATCTCAGCACATTTGACCTAACAGCTGGCTACTGGCAGATCAGACTAGCTGATGCTGCAAAGCCCAAAACAGCATTCTCAACCCCTAGTGGGCATTATCAATTTGTGGTAATGCCCTTTGGTCTGAAGAATGCACCTGCCACTTTCCAGAGGCTGGTGAATACAGTTCTCACAGGTCTGGAAGCCTATAGTGCAGCATATCTAGATGATATTGCTGTCTTTAGCTCCACCTGGGAGGATCACCTGGTCCACCTCAGGAATGTTTTACAGGCCCTGCAAAAGGCAGGCCTGACTATCAAGGCCACTAAGTGCCAGATAGGGCAGAGTCAGGTTGTGTACCTGGGCCACCTTGTGGGTGGAGGCCAGGTTCAACCTTTGCAGAGCAAGATCCAGACCATCATGGACTGGACTGCTCCCACTACCCAGACTCAGGTGAGAGCCTTCTTAGGCCTGACTGGGTACTATAGGAGATTTGTCAAGGGGTATGGATCAATAGTGACACCCCTGAATGACTTAACTTCTAAGAAAATGCCCAAAAAGGTTCAGTGGACAGTTAGCTGTCAAAAGGCATTTGATGACCTGAAGCAGGCCATGTGCACTGCTCCCATTCTGCAGAGTCCTGATTACTCCAAGAAGTTCATTGTTCAAACTGATGCATCTGAATTGGGGGTAGGGGCTGTACTGTCACAATTGAATGAAGAAGGTCAGGATCAGCCAGTAGCTTTCATTAGCAGAAGGCTGACCCCTAGAGAGAAACGTTGGTCAGCCATAGAGAGGGAGGCCTTTGCTGTGGTCTGGGCTCTGAAGAAGTTGAGGCCATACTTGTTTGGTACACACTTCCTGGTTCAGACAGACCATAAGCCCCTCTTATGGCTAAAACAAATGAAGGGTGAAAACCCCAAACTGCTTAGGTGGTCCATTTCCCTACAGGGGATGGACTTTACAGTGGAACATAGACCTGGGAGTAACCATGCGAATGCAGATGGACTCTCTAGGTATTTCCACTTAGAACATGAAGACTTAACTGGGCAAGGTTAGTTTAATGTCCCTACGTTTGGGGGGGTTGTGTAGGAGAGTAGGATCTGCTTCACATGGGTACCCCCACTTTTTGCTGATGCTTCACTGTTTTTCGACATTAGTCTGGCTGGGGCCCTGCTAATCAGAACCCCAGCCTAGCTGCTTCCTCTCTAAAATGGTTTCCATGTGCCTTAGGCACATCACTGATTGGGATCTGGAGTGCCCTTATAAGTCCCTAGTATATGGTATACTATGTACCAAGGGCATAGGTACCTCAGAGGCCTGCCAGGTGCTGCAGCATGTATTATGCCACCCCTGGAAGGCCATCCAAACTGACACCACAGGTCTGCTACTGCAGCCTGGGTAAGGTGGTGCATGCACCCCTTACTGTGATATAGGTTACCTATATCACTAAATACATACACACATATAAACCTATAAGTCACTCCTAAGGCAGGCCTTATCAATCCTAAAGGCAGAGTGCATGGTTCCTATGTGAGAGGGTGCCCCTGCATGAGCAGGGCCCCTCTGCAGCGTTCAGAGACCATCTCTGATGCTGTTTGTAGTGCAGCCTGACCATATACTCTTAAGCGCATTATATCCTCGCGGTAAAATGCTAACTTTGGAATGGCTGCACCTAAACATGTCGTGTTTGGTGTCAAACATCTTGGAATACTACCCCCCGCCAATCCTGGCAGCGGGGGTAGCATTCCACCCTTCTAGAGGGAAAGACATGTTAACTCTGACTAGTCCGGTAACTTCTTTCCAGAGCCCTGGCATCACAAAATGGATGCTGCTGCCACAGACACGAGTCTGGCCTCCTGCTGCTGGACGAAACTCCGGCAGGGGAGGCCTGGACAATAGGTTTCCTGTCCCAGGGAGGTGTGACCACCTCCCCAGACAGGATAATGTGTATTGGGGCTGGGCGGGAGCACTTTCGGGTGCTTTGAAGTCCTGCACTGGGGGCACATTTGGTGTCCCTGTGCATACCCCAGTTCAAACCGGATCAGGGGCTTGCAGCCCCTGCTTTGGCGCAAACTGGACAAAGGGAAAGGGGTGTAGCCACCCCTCTGCCCTGACCCACCCATAGGTGGGGCCACAGAGTAGTCCAACCCCTATCTTTAGTATAAAGATAGGAACCCAGTCCTTAGGACTTTAGATTATCCCTGGACGAAACTCTGAAACTGAATCCTGGACCTTCGACGCTCTACTCACGATTAGAGGACAGAAGAATCTCCCTTGGGGTCAAGGAGTGACTCCCCTGCTTGGCAGGCACCAAAGAAGCATCTGTCCGGTTCGCATTTCTGAAGCTCCCGTCAGACGCCGAAGTCATCGCATCACCATAGGTGGATTCTCAGACTTCCCCGAATTCTACCCTGAGTCCCCAGCAAAGCTGAGGCCCGTGGCTATCGTGGGTGACTTGAGACCGTGACCCCTGGACACCAAGTACATTTGCAAGTGCATCCTCTTCTGGGTCTCCCAAGAAGTCGTGCTTTGGGCTCCGAGTAGCCCTAGCCTCCAGCACCACCTGCACCAAAGATCCACGTGCGGCGTCACGAGGCTCCTTCACAGTCGCTAGCCCGTTGGCTAGTAGCCCTTAACGAAGGCCAATCCTTTTCTAACTTGGCATCCTGGTTGCTCCAGGCCTGCCCTCACTTACTCTCGCTGGGTGAGTTCCACAGACCTTGCTGGTCTGCACCATCGACGATCTACATCTTCACCGAGACTTGCCGTTGCCAAGGCTTGTTGGGTCCAATCCGGTCGCCGACACCTCAGCACTCGACAGACATCGTGTACCAGCCCGAATCCTGCTCCTGGTCGCCGACAACGCCTCCTGGACCTCGTGGCTGAAGAGTCAAGACGACCGTCAACGCACCTGAAGCACTCGACATCGGTGGGCATCTGTCCATCGCCTTCCTGGTCACTGGCTAGTGACCCAGACTCTGTCCCCTCTGCTTTCAGGTTCTTCAGAACTCCGATCCACTCTTGGATCCACCCGGACACTTTTCTCTTGGTCGCCAGCAGCACTTTGCAGCAGATCGCCATTCGAATCGACGACGAAACCCGACCCCGAAAGGCACCTATGCACCCGGCTTCCCTGGGTGAGGTAACACGAGTACTCCGGTGCTCCCATGGGTAGAGACTCTTCAAAGTCCTAGATCTCAAAGGGTTTGGTCCAAGTCCTCTTTAAAGTGTCCCTTTTCTCTAATTTCCCGATCACGACTTTCTCCATAGAAGTCAACGGCGTATCGCGGTTGTGTATTTACACTGCACGCGTCTCCCGTGGGTCCCCTGTGTCACTACCTTGGGTGGTTCCTTGTGGTCCAAGCACTTCTAGAGGCTCTAGGCCTAGTGTCTAGTTCAGTCGTGGTTCTTATACCACTTTATTGGTATATGGTTTGGTACGCCCCTAGGGCCCAAACGTGTATTTGTGCTATTACTGTGTTTAAATAACTTCTAACTTATGTACTTCGAACTCTAGCCTCATAAAGAGACTAGAGGGGTGTGTTTAGCAATAAATACATATATTTTGAATATATACCTGGTGTGGTGCTCTTTCATTTGATCACTCAAGAGATTATAGACTGGTAAAACAAGCTGCTTTACATTCCTTCAAGACTTAGCCTGAAGGCTGCTCTCCATAGCTACCACTAGGATAGCTTTCAATAAGGTTGTCTTTAACCTATCTCCAATAAGGGGTTGTTTGGACTGGTGCAAGGTGCCCACTATAATTAGTGGACAGCATATACCAGGCCAACTTCTCACACTAGTATCACCTATAAGAGGAATACACCACAAAAAGACTTACTTGTGCATAGCCATTTTTTGAACAAAGGCTTGGAAAAATCGAAAATAATGGGTTTTTACCCCTGCATGAAATGTAAGGCATGCAGGAAAAGTGTTAAGATCAGGGATTAACCAGTCCCGGGGAGTAAATTTAGGAAACCTATCACGAAGCTGCTCAACTGCAATACTAGTTTTGTGGTTTATTGCTTACTGGGCCCATGCAACCTAACGTACTTTGTGAGTACTGTACATCAAGCGAAGAAAAGGGTGCTAGAGCACATGTAGGTGATAACAAAATTGGATAACAGCTACCCGGTGGCTAGACACTTTGCATTTTTCAATCAGAGCAACAGTAACCTTTTGAGTTTTTTCTGTGTTGACCAGGTGCCCATACCAGAAAGAGGAGGGGACATGGTTAAGATTTTACACCAGCTTGAATCAAAATACATTATTGAGCTGAGGACCCTTGTCCCCCATGGGTTGAACAGTGAGGAAGAGATATGCGTCCATGTAGGGTAGGAGATCCTATGTAGAGCCTAGAATTTTAGTTCCCTGTATGCCGGCCCACAAGAAATTCCCTTTCTGTACCAGGTCTCTCTCCAGGTTTTTTATACATGGTTTTTATAAGAAAAATACACAAGGTGGAGGTGGTACCAGTCACGAGGGGTTGGACTTGCGAATTTGTGAGAAGATCCAAGAGCAAGCAAGTTCCAAGTGTATTAAATCATGTAACAACATTAGCATACACACGTTTTCATGACTAAAACCAAGGTCTTTAAGGATAATCTGCAATTGACCGACTCATCAGCCGATATACAGTTTTTAGATACACATTTTCTTCTTTTCCTTGATTTTTTAATCTTCTGTGAATGCCCATTCAGGGCTTAATTTATATTAAATGAAGGCATTTTAATAATAACAAATGGTTCCATAACCGTTTAAAATGGGAAAAGGGATGGTGTGGAATTGAGTCTGTGTGATCTATCAGATATTGCCTATTCAGGACTAAATGAAATAGGAAAATAATACCTGAAGTCTGTCCCTTTTTATTAGACTTAAAGAGGCAGGTATCACTGTTGAGAATGTATTATGATTAGACATAAAAAAAAGTCAAAATCTGTTTTAGTATTAATTAATCTCTGTGTTAGGCAAATGCGGTGCACAAGAATATTGATTTTATGTATTTGGAATGTGATAAGATCCATGCTTACAATTTCTTGAAAGCAGTGTGGGCTTGAAGTGAAGCCACAGTGTAATTGCAAAAGCCTTCTTTTCCCAAATATCGTGACCTTGTTGAGATGGCGGAACCGATTAGGATCATGTTTGTGCATTTTGGGAGCCAATTTTCTGTTTTGATGAAGCACTTTAAAAATATGTGATGCACTTTAGCACGCTGACATTGACAAAGGCCGTCATGGCCGAAATGCGTATTTCAGCATTGGTGATTAAATAAATTAACTGTAAAATCGACTCCTGTGTGCACTACTAACTTTACGACGGCAAAGGTATTGGTTTTTTATATATATATATATATATATATATATATATATATATATATATATATATATTATCTACTGGCGGTCGCCAGTAGATAGTTATAGTTAGGACCTATTTTCCATAGGAAATCCGCAACATTCTATTTGAAATAACTCTTGCGTCGGTTGACGAATCTTCGCAAAATTTTCAAACTTTATGGCCCGCTCCGGTCCGCTCCTACCCTAAAAGTCTCAGGGTGATTCGTCAAGCGGGGGGCGAGAAAAAAGGGGGGTCCCAAAACATGTTTTCCCCATTCATTTTCCCATAGGAAACTTTAGACACGGCTACAGCCCGAACTGCTGAACGGAATTACACCAAATTTGGCAAAGAGGTAGTTCTTGGTTCAGAAAGAACCCTTTTTGTGAAATGGTGTAAATCCGTTCAGTAGTTGCGGAGAAATTAAAAAAATAAGAGTCAAAAAATCAATTTCCCATAGGAAACTTTATGCAAGGCTACAGCCCGAACTGCTGAACGGAATTACACCAAATTTGGCAAAGAGGTAGTTCTTGGTTCAAAAAGAACCCTTTTGTTAAATGGTGTAAATCCGTTCAGTAGTTGCTGAGAAAATCAAAAGTAAAAACACATATATATCTGGGCGGAGCCTAACCACACATGTCATCGTGAGATCTGATTGGCTGTCAGCACTTCATCCTGGAATTGCTGGCAGCCATCTTGGGACCAATATAAATGATAGTACCCCTTTGAAATGCATTGTAGTGAATCGAAGATTTTGAGGGTTACCAAAAGAAGAACTATAAAGGGTGATAACAGACTTTAGTTACATTAGAATTCATTTGTTGATGGTACCATGCTAATTTCAGGAATTGTGGTGTGTTCTAGGGTGATTTTACCCTGTGAAAAACCTTCTGCTGGGATATCATGAATCATGTTTGAGAGAAAACTATTTTCACATGATTGTCCCATACAGTTTTGGAAGGTGCCCCAGAAGCTAAAATGAGAGCATATTTTCTGTAAATTCACATTATCTTTCTCAGTCATGTGAGAATGAAGTCTGACATTCTCAGTAAAACATGTACATCCAACAAGGGCAGAGACTGTCAGTTGATTCCTGTTGTTCTACTGCAGCTTCCCAGAGTGTTCTAAAGAACAACTAGAGTGCTAACAGCCTTACTTATGACAAAAGTATGGCACACCTGAAGCCATCTTGATTGGAATAAACTGGTAACACTTAAAACATTTAATTTAAAAAGGAACAAAATGATGGGGTTCATCTTGTCATAGAAATTATGGTTAGTGCTCTGGAAAGAAAAATTAGGACATGTTTCAAGTGTGATCTCAAATATCTTCTTGTTATATTTCAACGGGAGCAGCCTGTCAGTTGATGCCTTTGTGTTCTACTGCAGCTTCCCAGAGTGTTCTAAAGAACAACTAGAGCGATAACAGTCTTACTTATGACAAAAGTATGGCACACCTGAAGCCATCTTGATTGGAATAAACTGGTAACACTTAAAACATTTAATTTAAAAGGAACAAAATGATGGGGTTCATTTTGTCATAGAAATTATGGTTAGTGCTGTAGAAAGAAAAATTAGGACATGTTTCAAGTGTGATCTCAAATATCTTCCTGTTATATTTCAACAGGAGCAGCCTGTCAGTTGATGCCTTTGTGTTCTACTGCAGCTTCCCAGAGTGTTCTAAAGAACAACTAGAGCGCTAACAGTCTTACTTATGACAAAAGTATGGCACACCTGAAGCCATCTTGATTGGAATAAACTGGTAACACTTAAAACATTTAATTTAAAAAGGAACAAAATGAGGGGGTTCATTTTGCCATAGAAATTATGGTTAGTGCTGTAGAGAGAAAAATTAGGACATTTTTTAAGTGAGATCTCAAATATCTTCCTGTTATATTTCAACAGGAGCAGCCTGTCAGTTGATGCCTTTGTGTTCTACTGCAGCTTCCCAGAGTGTTCTAAAGAACAACTAGAGTGCTAACAGCCTTACTTATGACAAAAGTATGGCACACCTGAAGCCATCTTGATTGGAATAAACTGGTAACACTTAAAACATTTAATTTAAAAAGGAACAAAATGAGGGGTTCATTTTGCCATAGAAATTATGGTTAGTGCTGCAAAAAGAAAATGTAGTGCATGTTTTAAGTGAGATCTCAAATCCTCTTCTATTTCATTAGAAAATTCTGACATGCAGACTGAAACAATCACTTTCAATACCAGCAGTAGACTTCCAGTTAACTCCTTGGTGAGCAGTAGCTTTACTACAGTGATCTAATGAACAACTAGAGTAATAACATTCTGAATTTATGGCAAATGTGTGACACATCTGAATGCCTTCTTGATGGAATCAAAGTAAAAAACTGAAAGCATTTCCTACTGAGGAGACTGCAGTAAATGAGGAAATTAGGAAACTTCATAACAAAGAAGTCTTCCAAGATGGCCACCAGTGAAAAAGAGCCCAAATGTAGCACAAATATTACCCAGATGTAGCCCACATATAGCCCAATGACAAAAGTGTGCAAAACACTTTTTATTTTTAGTTTTTTGCAGTTTTATGTAGTGCAGACTGGTCAGGTATTGGAGCGTTGCATCTTAAAACATGACCCCCTACACTACAAAAACACCACTGCACTACCCTAAATCTTAAAACACTACCCCAGCACGACCCCTACACTACACAAGCACCACTGCACTATCCTAAACCCTAAAACACTACCCCCAGCATGACCCCCTACACTACACAAACACCACTGCACTACCCTAAACCCTAAAACACTACCCCAACACCACTGCACTAACCTAAATCCTAAAACACTACCCCCAGCACGACCCCCTACACTACCCAAACACCACTGCACTACCCTAAAACATGACCCCTACACTACCCAAACACCACTGCACTACCCTAAACCCTAAAACACTACCCCCAGCACGACCCCCTACACTACACAAGCACCACTGCACTACCCTAAACCCTAAAACACTACACCCAGCACGACCACCTACACTACACAAACACCACTGCACTATCTTAAACCCTAAAACACTACCCCCAGCACGACCCCCTACACTGCCTGAACACCACTGCACTGCCCTAAACCCTGAAACACCAGCCCCTGCACGACCCCCTACACTGCCCGAACACCACTGCACTGCCCTAAACCCTGAAACACATACCCTAGCACGACCCCCTACACTGCCCGAACACCACTGCACTGCCCTAAATCCTGAAACACTACCCCCAGCAAGACCTCCTACACTGCCCGAACACCACTGCACTGCCCTAAACCCTGAAACATCACCCCCAGCAAGACCCCTACACTGCCCGAACACCACTGCCCTAAACCCTGAAACACCACCCCCAGCACGACCCCCTACACTGCCCGAACACCACTGCACTGCCCTAAACCATGAAACACCACCCCCAGCACGACCCCTACACTGCCCGAACACAACTGCACTGCCCTAAACCCTGAAACACCACCCCCTGCACGACCCCCTACACTGCCCGAACACTACTGCACTGCCCTAAACCCTGAAACACCATCCCCAGCACGACCCCCTACACTGCACGAACACCACTGCACTGCCCTAAACCCTGAAACTCTACCCCCAGCAAGACCCCCTACACTGCCCGAACACCACTGCACTGCCCTAAACCCTGAAACACCACCCCCAGCAAGACCCCCTACACTGCCCGAACACCACTGCCCTAAACCCTGAAACACCACCCCCAGCAAGACCCCTACACTGCCCGAACACCACTGCACTGCCCTAAACCCTGAAACACCAGCCCCAGCACGACCCCTACACTGACCCGAACACCACTGCACTGCCCTAAACCCTGAAACACCACCCCCTGCACGACCCCTACACTGCCCGAACACCACTGCACTGCCCTAAACCCTGAAACACCACCCCCAGCACGACCCCCTACACTGCCCGAACACCACTGCACTGCCCTAAACCCTGAAACACCACCCCCTGCACGATCCCCTACACTGCCCGAACACTACTGCACTGCCCTAAACCCTGAAACACCACCCCCAGCACGACCCCCTACACTGCACGAACACCACTGCACTGCCCTAAACCCCGAAACACTACCCCCAGCAAGACCCCCTACACTGCCCGAACACCACTGCCCTAAACCCTGAAACACCACCCCCAGCAAGACCCCCTACACTGCCCGTACACCACTGCACTGCCCTAAACCCTGAAACACCACCCCCAGCATGACCCCCTACACTGCCCGAACACCACTGCACTGCCCTAAACCCTGAAACACCAACCCCAGCACGAACCCCTACACTGCCCGAACACCACTGCACTGCCCTAAACCATGAAACACCAGCCCCAGCACGACCCCCTACACTGCCCGAACACCACTGCACTGCCCTAAACCCTGAAACACCACCCCCAGCATGACCCCTACCCTGCCCGAACACCACTGCACTGCCCTAAACCCTGAAACACCACCCCCAGCACGACCCCTACACTGCCCGAACACCACTGCACTGCCATAAACCCTGAAACACCAGCCCCAGCACGACCGCCTACACTGCCCGAAAACCACTGCACTGCCCTAAACCCTGAAACAACAGCCCCAGCACGACCCCATACACTGCCCGAACACCACTGCACTACCCTAAACCCTCAAACACCAGCCCCAGCATGACCCCCTACACTGCCCGAACACCACTGCACTGCCCTAAACCCTGAAACACCAGCCCCAGCAAGACCCCCTACACTGCCCGAACACCACTGCACTGCCCTAAACCCTGAAACACCACCCCAGCAAGACCCCCTACACTGCCCGAACACCACTGCACTAAAGCCTGAAACACCACCCCCAGCAAGACCACCTACACTGGCCGAACACCACTGCACTGCCCTAAACCCTGAAACACCACCCCCTGCACGACCCCCTACACTGCCCAAACACCACTGCACTGGCCTAAACCCTGAAACACCACCCCCTGCACGACCCCCTACACTGCCCGAACACCACTGCACTGCCCTAAACCCTGAAACACCACCCCTCAGCCACGACACCCTACACTGCCCGAACACCACTGCACTGCCCTAAACCTTGAAACACCACCCCCAGCACGACCCCTACACTGCCCGAACACCACTGCACTGCCCTAAACCCTGAAACACCACCCCCTGCACGACCTCCTACACTGCCGGAACACCACTGCACTGCCCTAAACCCTGAAACACCACCCCCAGCACGACCCCCTACACTGCCCGAACACCACTGCACTGCCCTAAACCCTGAAACATCAACCCCAGCAAGACCCCCTACACTGCCTGAACACCACTGCCCTAAACCCTGAAACACCACCCCCTACACTGCACGAACACCACTGCACTGCCCTAAACCCTGAAACACCACCTCCAGCAAAACCCCCTACACTGCCTGAACACCATTGCTCTGCCCTAAATCATGAAACACTAGCCCCAGCATGACCCCTACACTGCCCAAACACCACTGCACTGCCCTAAACCCTGAAACACCACCCCCAGCATGACCCCCTACACTGCCCAAACACCACTGCACTGCCCTAAACCCTGAAACACCAGCCCCAGCAAGACCCCTACACTGCCCGAACACCACTGCACTGCCCTAAACCCTGAAACACCACCCCCAGCAAGACCCCTACACTGCCCGAACACCACTGCACTAAAGCCTGAAACACCACCCCCAGCAAGACCACCTACACTGGCCGAACACCACTGCACTGCCCTAAACCCTGAAACACCACCCCCTGCACGACCCCTACACTGCCCAAACACCACTGCACTGGCCTAAACCCTGAAACACCACCCCTGCACGACCCCTACACTGCCCGAACACCACTGCACTGCCCTAAACCCTGAAACACCACCCTCAGCACGACACCCTACACTGCCCGAACACCACTGCACTGCCCTAAACCTTGAAACACCACCCCAGCACGACCCCCTACACTGCCCGAACACCACTGCACTGCCCTAAACCCTGAAACACCACCCCTGCACGACCTCCTACACTGCCGGAACACCACTGCACTGCCCTAAACCCTGAAACACCACCCCCAGCACGACCCCCTACACTGCCCGAACACCACTGCACTGCCCTAAACCCTGAAACATCAACCCCAGCAAGACCCCCTACACTGCCTGAACACCACTGCCCTAAACCCTGAAACACCACCCCCTATACTGCACGAACACCACTGCACTGCCCTAAACCCTGAAACACCACCTCCAGCAAAACCCCCTACACTGCCTGAACACCATTGCTCTGCCCTAAATCATGAAACACTAGCCCCAGCATGACCCCCTACACTGCCCAAACACCACTGCACTGCCCTAAACCCTGAAACACCACCCCCAGCATGACCCCCTACACTGCCCGAACACCACTGCACTGCCCTAAACCCTGAAACACCAGCCCCGGCAAGACCCCCTACACTGCCCGAACACCACTGCACTGCCCTAGACTCTGAAACACCAGCCCCAGCAAGACCCCTACACTGCCCGAACACCACTGCACTGCCCTAAACCCTGAAACACCAGCCCCAGCATGACCCCTACACTGCCCGAACACCACTGCACTGCCCTAAACCTTGAAACACCAGCCCCAGCACGACCACCTACACTGCCCGAACACCACTGCACTGCCCTAAACCCTGAAACACCAGCCCCAGCACGACCCCCTACACTGCCCGAACACCACTGCACTGCCCTAAACCCTGAAACACCAGCCCCAGCACGACCCCCTACACTGCCCGAATACCACTGTACTGCCCTAAACCCTGAAACACCAGCCCCAGCACGACCCCCTACACTGCCCGAACACCACTGCACTGCCCTAAACCCTGAAACACCACCCCCTGCATGACCCCTACACTGCCCGAACACCACTGCACTGCCCTAAACCCTGAAACACCACCCCCTGCAGCACCCCCTACACTGCCCGAACACCACTGCACTGCCCTAAACCCTGAAACACCACCCCCTGCACTGCCCCTACACTGCCCGAACACCACTGCACTGCCCTAAACCCTGAAACACCACCCCCAGCACGACCCCCTACACTGCCCGAACACCACTGCCCTAAACCCTGAAACACCACCCCCTGCACGACCCCCTACACTGCCCGAACACCACTGCACTGCCCTAAACCCTGAAACACCACCCCTACACTGCCCGAACACCACTGCACTGCCCTAATCCCTGAAAGACCACCCCAGCACGACCCCTACACTGCCCGAACACCACTGCACTGCCCTAAACCCTAAAACACCACCCCCAGCATTACCCCCTACACTGCCCAAACACCACTACACTGCCCTAAACCCTAGAACACTACCCCCAGCACGACCCCCTACACTACCCGAACACCACTGCACTACCCTAAACCCTAAAATACTACCCCCAGCACAACCCCTACACTACCCGAACACGACTGCACTGCCCTAAACCCTCAAACACTCCCCCAGCACGACCCCCTACACTACCCGAACACCACTGCACTGCCCTAAACCCTAAAACACTCCCCCAGCACGACCCCCTACACTACCCGAACACCACTGCACTGCCCTAAACCCTAAAACACTCCCCCAGCACGACCCCCTACACTACCCAAACACCACTGCACTGCCCTAAACCCTAAACCACTACCCCCGCATGACCCCCTACACTACCCTAAACCCTAAAACACTACCCCGCACGACTCCCTACACTACCCAAAGACCACTGCACTACCCTAAACCCTAAAACACGACCTCCTACACTACACAAACACCACTGCACTACCCTAAACCCTAAAACACTACCCCCTACACTACACAAACACCACTGCACTACCCTAAACCCTAAAACACTACCCCCAGCAGTACCCCTACACTACCCAAACACCACTGCACTAACCTAAACCCTAAAACACGTCCCCAGCAGTACCCCCTACACTACCCAAACACCACTGCACTACCCTAAATCACTACCCCCAGCACGACCCCCTACACTACCCAAACACCACTGCACTACCCTAAACCCTAAAACACTACCCCCAGCACGACCCCCTACACTACCCAAACACCACTGCACTACCCTAAACCCTAAAACACTCCCCCAGCACGACTCCCTACACTACCCAAACACCACTGCACTACCCTAAACCCTAAATCTACCCCCAGCATGACCCCCTACACTACACAAACACCACTGCACTACCCTAAACCCTAAGACACTACCCCCAGCACGACCCTCTTCACTACCTAAACCCAACTGCACAATTTGTTACAGGCGTTGCAACGCAGGCCTGTGGTGCTTACTGGAAGTACCAAGTGGGCTAGTTGGGCCCCAGGGACCCTCAGGATTCAAGGTGACCTAATCCCCAACTTAAAACGCACCACGGGGCGCGTTTGCACAGTGGTGAAGGGAGGGGCGGGCCTCAGGTGACATGTGCGCAAACACGCCCTGTGGTGCGTTTTAAGTTGGGAATTAATTCCCTTTGAATCCTGAGGGACCCTGGGGGCCAACTAGCCCACCAGGTAGCTTCAGTAAGCACAACAGAGTTGCGTTGCAGAGAGGTGAAAAAAGGTGCGTGGCCTCGGAACGCCTCTCTGCAACTCAGCTCTGTGGTCCTAACTGTAGGTACCTGGGGGGCTAGTTGGACCCCAGGGACCCTCAGAATTCAAGGGACTTAATCCCGCAACTTAAAATGCGCCATGGGTGCGTTTGCACACATGTCACCTCAGGCCCCCCCTCCCTTCACCACTGTGCAAAGGCGCCCTGTAGCGCGTTTTAAGAGGTAGTTTTAATCCCCTGCCCTTTTATGTACTAGGGACTTGCAGAGGAGGTCATGCTAATCACAGGGGTACCCCAACGCATAGTGTTCCCTAGTGTATGTAGGTGTTTTCACTGTATTCTAAGTGTCTTTTAGCATAGCACTGGCTCTGGTTAGTCAGAGTCAGTTACCACCAGTACCCGTCTGAAAAGTTGTGGGCACAGGATGATTTTGCAACAAGGCCTCTTTCTGCTCCTCTGTTGGTTCTTTCTGCACATCTTTTGCTTCTTTCTGTGCGTTTTTCTTCTTTCTTCACATGTCCTACCTCTGTAGGCATAGTTAGAAACTAGCATTTAAAAAAACCTTTGAAATTCACTTAAAAATCATAGGTTTCAGGCACGTTATAGTTAGAAATTAGCATTTAAAAAACCTTTGAAATTCACTGAAAAAACCATAGGTTTCAGACACGTTATAGTTAGAAATTAGCATTTAAAAAACCTTTGAAATTCACTGAAAAACCATAGGTTTCAGGCACGTTATAGTTACAAATTAGCATTTAAAAAACATTTGAACTTCACTGAAAAAACCATAGGTTTCAGGCACGTTATAGTTAGAAATTAGCATTGAAAAAACCTTAGAAATTCACAGAAAAAACCATAGTTTTTAGGGAAAGTTATAGTTAGTTGGACATTTCACTCAGTACAAAACCATAGAAATTCCCCCGTTATAGTTAGTTCGGCTAACTATAACTCGCGCCCGCAATGCACTGCTGATGATGTCACCCATGTGAAAATTTGATGCATCTTCTCACACCCTAATATAACCTTTGATACACCCACTCTATATTACAGACTGCCATTCTCAAAACCATAGACACTCCAACACCAATAACTACATACCCACTCACTGATTCTTAGGTCTACACACACATCCACTCACTCACCCGTACAGTGACTCATACTTACGGTCACTCAGTACAGCACTATCATATGCACTCATATACCTATATAGACACTCACACATCCATAGAGGTACTCACACACCTAGTCAGTCATGCAAATAATTAATCACACTGCCATTTACTCACCTATACAGTTATTCACACACCAGCTCACTTACTCATACAAATACTAGCACATTCTTACACTCTTATACAATCACTGATACAAGCACACACTCATCCATACAGCCACTCTCACAATCACACATGTGCAGAAAGAACCAACAGAGGAGCAGAAAGAGGCCTTGTTGCAAAATCATCCTGTGCCCACAACTTTTTCAGACGGGTACTGGTGGTAACTGACTCTGACTAACCAGGCCTAGAGCCAGTGCTATGCTAAAAGACACTTAGAATACAGTGAAAACACCTACATACACTAGGGAACACTATGCGTTGGGGTACCCCTGTGATTAGCATGACCTCCTCTGTAAGGCCCTAGTACATAATAGGGCAGAGGGATTAAAACTACCTCTAAGTCAGTGGTGCAGAAATATGCTACTTTAACTAGTAGTCACGTTTGCAGAGTGGTGGAGAAAGGGTGCTGGGCGTCCAACCAACGCTCAGGAATTTCGCTGCTTAGGACTGCACTACCTTAAACCCTAAAACGCTATCCCCAGCATGAACCCCCAAACAGTACACAAACACCACTGCACTACTCTAAATCCTAAAACAGTACTTGCTGCATAACTTCCCACACTACACAAACACCACTGTGCTACCCTAAATCCTAAAACACTACTCTCAGCATGACCCCCTACACTACACAAACACACCTGCACTGCCGTAAACCCTAAAACACTACTCCCAGCATGACCCCCTACACTACCCAAACAGCACTGCACTGCCGTAAACCCTAAAACACTACTCCCAGCATGACCCCCTACATTACACAAACACCACTGCGCTACCCTAAACCCCAAAACAGTACTCCCAGCATGACCCCTTACACTACCTAAACATTACTGCATTGTTGTAAACTCTAAAACACTACCTCCAGCATGATTCTTACACTACCCAAACACCACTGCACTACCTTAAACCCTAAAACGCACCTCCAGCACAAACCCCCTACAGTACACAAACACCACTGTACTACCCTAAAGCATAAAACAGTACCAGTCCGTCGGTTCGCAGGTCTGCGTCTGCGAGCCGTCGAGTCCCTAGCTGTACATGTGCGAGCCAGTCCATTAGGTGATAGGTGTGTCTCTGCTAGCAGGGCCGTTGGCCCTTTGGTGTCCCCTTGCGAGTTAGACCTGAGCTCTCCCTCTGCGAGCCAGCACGCTGGTGTGCGTTTGCGAGCCGACGGCCCATAGCTCTCCCTGTGCGAGCCGAGCCGACGGGCCGCAGCTCTCCCTCTGCGAGCCTGCCCGACGGCCCGCAGGTCTCCCTGTGCTAGCCGGATCGCAGCTGTCACTCTGCGAACAGATATTGGGTATATAAGGCGGGTCTAAAAAGAGCCCTTGTGTTTATTAGTTGGAGCTACATATAAGTGCGGATGCACAGCTTCAGGTTATTCAGAAAAACTCGATTTCCCTGATCTGTGAAGTGTACTCCATCACTTCTGTAGATATCAGCCATATTAAAACGTATGTTGTTGTTGTAGATCGACCCCATTCTATGGTCTCTGAGGTATGCAGACACAGCTTTGTTGACATTCTTCCTAGATTTTTCAATCTGAGGACAAAATTGGTTTGACCATTTCCACTTCTGTCTTTGGCATATATTGGAATATACAAAGACAGTTTGAGGCAAAAGCAACATCAATTGTTGAAAGGTGTCTTTCATTAGCATTTCCAAACCTACACCAGTCAATGTGCCTAGGTCGTTTCCACCACAGTGCACAATCATGAGGTCAGGGTGTTGGAGATGCAAACAGGTTTTAACCAAAGGCAACAATTGGTGCCACTTCAATCCTCTCTTTCCAAACCATTTAACGTCCACATTTTGTAAACCTAGGTCTAAGTCAATACGTCTCTGTTCTGCATACCTCTTGCACCAGAAAACATAGCTATGTCCTACGATCCACACTAGCATTTTGAAGGTATGGCTGGGAAGTATGTCTGTAGCTCATGCAGTCCGTTCGGAGAAAAAGAGATATGTTTAAAGGTGGGGAACTACTTTTTTTCTCATTCAAAACGATAACTGATTGGGAGATGAAAAGCATTGTTTTTTAAAAGTATGGTGCACATTCGTTTTGTGGAAAATCATCTTTGTGATTGGTTAAGAAAAAGCAGTTTAAACGTGGAGTACATATGATAGGATAAAATTTGGTCAAATCAACCACACCTGCTACTTGCATTTGGAAGGCACTGTTCGAACTTAAAACAATTGTGAACTTTTAACCTGCACGTGCCGTTAAATGTTCGAGAAAATGTTGCAAAAAAATATCGTTAGGTTTAAAAAAATTATGAACTTTTAACCTACACGTGTTGTAGAATGTTCTAGAAAGTGTGTTGATAGAATAGGTTGCACTTCTGACTTCTATGTGTCCTTGAATATTAAAAAAACTGTTTATATGGAAAATTCAAAAATAACCAATAGAGAGAAGTTTTGCAATCTAAAAGAATCAAGGAACTATTCTAATTTGTTCTTTACATGTATTTATGTGTGGAGTAACAAAATTACAGACACAACAGCACCAGGAAGAGGAACAAGAAGGGAGTGGGGGGACAGGGGGAGATGGGCACAATGGCACACATGCACTATTAAGTACAGCACAACTACAGACAAACCATGGCTAAAATGAAACACACCAACAAGGAGCACAAGTCACACAACCCGCCAACATCACACCACTGAACAAGCACAGAAGTGAAAACCACACTGCCTGAAAGGGAGAAGGGTGAACAATACCTCACATGAAGGGACATCTCACACAGAATGCAGCACACACACACATGGGAAGCAGAGCACACCAACATCCAACACAATGTTGTCCAAACACAAACATTTGCACAATCGAACACAGGACACAAATGCACTCGCCTGTGGCGGATAAACGTCCAAAAGCATCAGTACGAAACAGGCACATGAGAACGCATAAGTACAAACCCACAGTCTGGATGGGGAGCAATTCACGTATGGCAGGCAGCCAGAGAGTCTGTGACACACACATTGGCATACAAATGAAGACACAACACATTTGGAGACAAGTGAAAATGTGGAAACTTTATAAAAAAAAGTGCGTGTCAGTACGGCCAAGAGTAGTGCCACGATATGCAGACAAATGCAGCAGCATGCCTGAATAAGGAACGTAGGAAAACGTCCATGTTCACCTCGGGGTAGTCCATCACCAACATACGTCAGTGTCAAGCAGCGTTGGTTGTCCGCGCCTCGGACATGAGTCGACACCAATGCAGCCATGTCCACTGTCGTCTTGGGACATGTGACCAGATGCACAACGTGCAATGATGCGGCGGGACACGTGCAATGTGGCACATAGAGTCGTGGTTGCAGGTACCTTGTCACTAGTCCATGAACGCGAATGCAGCTGTGTAAGCCACTATCTCTAATGAGTGATGGTTGGCCACAATATTTGACATGTCGTCGACGTAATCCATCAGCTGACCGGGACAGATGTGCTGACTCCAACCACTGTACCCAATGTGCACCAAAGCAGAATCGGGAAGTGGGTCAATTTGCTCACTGCATACTACGACACGTGCAATCTCCCAGGCCCAGTTCCCAACATGCATGCCAAACATCCATGCATGCCGTAAACGGGCATCACCATGACACTCCTGGTCGTGGGCCAACAGGGGGCGCGCACACCCGTCGTAATCCATGTCAGCTATGCACACGTTGGAGAGGCACACGTCCATGCACCGCTCGGATAGGCACGTGCGACATTGCAATACAGGTTGAACGCAGGTGACGTCCGCAATGCGGAAGCTCAGCCGGTAAGTGATCCGCAGCACTGCCAAAGGCAGTGCACCCAGGACATGCAGCAGACGTGCAAGGTATAGGTGGACGTGAATGGAGTCGACCATGTGTTCAGGATGCCCTGCCATTGCGTCAGTGGCTCTGCTTGTAGCTGCACTGGCTTGCCGTGTGCCAGTCTTGTGGATGAAATGGCACAGCTTGGTGCAATGAACCGGGTCTGTGTGCAATGGGTGCAGGGCAGGGGTGTGGTGGGAGTACGTGTGAAGGCCATTTCACGCACGCTAACTACAACGAAGGACTTTTGAGTGTAGGATGTGTACTCGTTGTTCTCAAATCGGGCAGTGCGTAGTGTGGGAGACGGATGCAAATATTATCGTATCTGTCAGGGGGGGCTGGCCACTTGCAAGTTCCTTCTCGGAGCAGCAGATGTGTTAGCGCAAGATAGCTCAGACAAAGAACCTTTCATCCCTACAGTAACTTCTCCAGCTGCATTAATACAGGATGTGTACAAAGGCTGGTCGTGGGTGTTGTGGGATGTCTGCGACCCTGGTCATCATGGATGAGATGCCCAGCACGTGGCACATGGGCGGGTTCACTGTGTGTTACGTTGCCAAACAGCTGCTCCTCCCTCCCACGAGCCCCCACACTTTTGTGCGCTGCGCTGTTGTATCCCGTGCACTCCTACGTCACACCATTGTAATGCCTATTCACGCATGTCCTGCGGCATTCCAAACACACCGTGACACTGCCGTTTGGAGGTGGTGCATGCCACTTTACAACATCGACTGCTTCGGCCCTTGTGGCTGCCACACCAGAACACAGAGACACACTTACCGCACTTCTTGCACACGGACATGTCCGAGACACCCCGTTCCCCTTGCCGGATAGGCACACCCCTGTGCTGACCTGTGTACGCTGGACCAGCACACGCCGCTTGTGCATGCAGGAGGATGCGTGCGTAGCTACATGTCCAGGCTCACTGCCAACACTGAGATGACATGGTAACGTCCGCTGAAGACAGCACACTGTGATGTTGCAGGGCCCGTGCCCATCATGCTTACACAATGACCACATGGACACACTTGCTCAGATGCGGGTTCGGGGGGCGTTGGCGGTCCTGGGGCTGTTGCGATGAGTGTTGTGGCCCTCATGGGTATCCGTGTATCATGCTCATTGACTCTATGGCACCTGTGGGTGTTCTGGTGTGGCTCTTGGCTGTGATCCCTTTCATGCTGCAGGTAGTCGTCCTGCTTACCACCAGCAGAAAGCAGGTGTAAAATCCCTGGTGCTAAGGCGGCTTATCGCCGGAATTTGTTTTGCATCTCAGTTTTTGCCTTTCGTTGTGAAAGTTGTGATGTGGTTTTTCGTGTACAGAAAAATAAACGAACTGGGCAGTGTATCCCGTCAAGATTCAGCACCTGACCCACTATTCCCAATCAATATAAATACAATGAGATTTCTTCATTGATTTTGTGTGTACACTGTAAATGCACCCACTACCACAGTGCAATTCAATACAGGATTTTAGTATTTAGAATAAATCACAAAGGTGCACCTCGTGTGTTTTTGCACGGGAACGCCTACTCTGCATCTCATTATCAGCACTTTAATGCAACTAAAGTTGAGATAAATCTAACACACTATTCAGAAGCTGGTGCAAACTGCAGACATCACCAGTATTCCCGCGATAACTGCCCCAAAATTTAACACCATGGTGGACACCACCAAATAACAGTAATAAGAATGAGAAAGAGTCACACAGCACTTAAGTAACAACCAAAAACTTTATTGAAATTTTTTTTTCTAACTTTATTTTTCCGTTTACGTACATATAGAGGATAAACTAAATTTAACAAACTCAACACAAAACAACAAGGCGGAAGACTCCTGTCGGGTCCATCAATGTCAACAACACAGCCTGGAAAATAAAGCACAAAATAAGGACTGTGTAATGCGCATATCAAAGGAGTGAGACACAGAGAAAGAGAGAAGGAAAAAAAAGCCAGAGAGAAAAAGAGAGGGAAGGAAAGAAAGGGAGTGAGAAAGGGAGAAGGGAGAGAGAGTGAGAGAGATAGAAGGAAAGGAAGGAAGAGAGTGAAAGAGAGAGTGAAAAGAGGGAAGTGAGAGAGAGAGAGACACTGCCGCCCCTGCGCATCCATGACCAAATAATTATCTGCTGCCACTGGAGAGTCTACCAGTGGGCACTCCACGTGCCCGTGAAAGCTCCAGGGCCCGGTCCCGCCACCTTGGCTTGGTGCACATTATGTGGACCCGCTCCATGGCCCAGCAGATCCCACACATGTCGCTGAGTCCTGAGTCTTCAATGGCGGAGACCACATCAGCTTTTGTTGCCGCTAACCCTGTGCAACGCAAGTCAGCGCCACGTGGTGGTAGGCCGCTGATGGCCATACAACTTAGGGTGCGACTAACCCTGTGCAACTCAAGTCCCCGCCACGTGGTGGTAGGCCCTGACGGCCACATCAGCTTTGGGTGGCACTAACCCTGTGCAACTCAAGTCCGCGCCACGTGGTGGTAGGCACATGATGGCCACATCAGCTTTGGGTGGCACTAACCCTGTGCAACTCAAGTCCGCGCCACGTGGTAGTAGGCCCCTGACGGCCATACAGCTCAGGGTGCGACTAACCCTCTGCGCAACTTTTCATGGACTCTTTATGATTGAGACCCGTGGAGCGTCCGCCATCCAGTCACCACCGGCAATAAAGGAAGTGACGTTGTCGATCCATTATATTTGTGTGGTCACATGGCCTGTGATGCATGTGCTGGATGGGTGTGGTGTGTGTGCAAACCTGCCCTCAGGGAGTGGCCGTGACATGTTGACAACTAGACCACTGACCTGCACACCAACAGCGAGTACGCCTGCGACAGGTAGCTATGTGGGGGGGGTGAAAACGTGTTTTCTCAATGGATTTTCCATAGGAAACTTTAGACAAGGCTACAGGTCAAACTGCTGAACGGAATTACGCCACATTTGGTAGGGAGAAAGGTCTTGGTCCAGAAAGCGCGCTTTCTCGCATCGAGTAAAAATATAAAAGAAAGGTCCCGGGAGCAATTTAATATACCGGAGCTCTGTCTGTGCGAGATAACCCTTTCACGCTCCGTCTGCCCAACATCACCACTTCGCAGCTAAGCTGTTAGAAGCCAGTCCGTCGGCTCGCAGCTCTCTACCTTTGCAAGCTAGTACGCTGCTGTGCCTGTACCTCTGCAAGCTACTACGCTGCTGTTCCTTTGGGAGCGGACGACTCGTAGTACTGTGTCTGTGAGTCGAGCGGACGGGCCGCAGTTGTCCCTCTGCGAGCCTGGGTGCAAACTGTTCATAAGTCACACTACATAAGCATTGAAAAGCCATTTTGTGATTCAGTCAGTCAGCTGGCATCTGTCCAAGGCATTTCTGAAAACATACCGGAGTTCTTTCTGTGAGAGATACCCCTTTCACGCTGCCTCTCCCCACATCAGCAGGTAACGCACCCTCTTCCCACATTACCAACATACCCCTAACAACCTTCTTGGGCCCGGAATTGTCCCTGTGCGGTTCGACAAACAAGAATCTTAGTCATGTATAGATTTACATATAAAACATTTTATTTAAACAAAACAACAACAAATAAAACTGAAGGGAGTCTGGTGCTGTGGTCGCTGCCACGAAGTTGGGGTCACTGCCATTCAGGACTCAGGACACAGTTCCACATGTGGGATCGGCTTGTATTGAACAGGGTTAGTGGCACCACGTGTCGTGCCTTGTGTTGTACAGGGTTAGTGGCACCACGTGTCGCCGGCCTTGCATATGGAAATATGCCTCACTGATCGAAGGGAGTCTGGTGCTGTGGTCGCTGCCACGGACTTGGGGTCACTGCCATTCAGGACTCAGGACACAGTTCCACATGTGGGATCGGCTTGTGTTGAACAGTGTTAGTGGCACCACGTGTCGCCGGTCTTCCACAGTGTAGGCCAGAGGCAGCGGTCAGCAAAGGCCCACTGCCTCGTGACGTTGACTTGAGCTGCACATTTTGGGAGCATACAGTCTTCTTAACTGATTATACTCTCTTACACAATTTGCATCAGCACTAATCTTGAATTGTTAGCCCTGCTAACCGCATTGTAGGCCGGAGGCAGCGGTCATCAAGGGCCCACAGCCACATGGCATTGACTTGTGCTGCACAGAGTTAGTGGTACTTGAAGCACTTAGCGTGTGCGCAGTCAGCGATGATGCGTGGTCCGGGCTGGCCGCACAGGTAGCAATGTCTGTTGCCTACTGGACTATTCACTGAAAAAAACATAGGTTTCAGGCACGTTATAGTTAGAAATTAGCATTTAAAAAACCTTAGAAATTCACTGAAAAATCCATAGGTTTCAGGGCCGTTATAGTTAGTTGGACATTTCACTCGTACAAAACCATAGAAATTCCCCCGTTATAGTTAGTTCAGCTAACTATAACTCGCGCGCCCGCAAGGCACTGCTGATGACGTCACATATTACATCACTCATGACATGGTCAGTGACATCACTCATGACATCACTGATGACATCTCAAATGACATCACTGATGACATCATCCTTGTGATAGAGTGGCAGACCTCCTCTCACCCTAATACACACACTCAAAAATACAAACTAACATTTTCAAAACAATGGACATACCAATACCAGTTACAACACACCTATTCAGTAATTCCAAGATCTACACACACATCCACTCATTCACCAAAAGTCCCTATACACTCACTCATACATGTACTCACTCATCATATGTACTCAGACACCTATACATCCTGTTACACACCGCCACTCATCCATAGAGTTACTCACACACATAGTCACACATGCAAACAAAGTATCAAACATCCATTTACTTGCATATACAGTTATACACACACTACCACACTTACTTCTACAGAAACTTACACATACTTACTCTCTTAAACAATCACTTATAGAAACACCTACTTATTTGTACAGGAACTCTTCCAATCGCTCACTCTCACATATACTCACTTATATACACCAATACTCACATATACTAGTTTAAAACATATGTAGTTACTCATAAAGACACTATTAAGACAGTCATTCACTCACTAACACACCCATACACATACTCATCCACCTATACAGTCCTGCACACATGCTGTCTTCAACACATACAAACAGTGAGTCACTCATTCAGGCATCTATGCACTAAGTAATACCCCCCACCGAACCATACAGACACTCATACTGATACTCAAAAAACCAACTAATAACTAGGCCTGGGCGGTAAATTCCGTTCCGCTCGCGGAATTTGCGGAATTTGGGTAATTTCGCGTTCCGCGGAGAACGCGAAATTGCCAAAATTCCGCGATCCGCGGCTTAGCGGAGTTTTTTGCTTGTTCGCGCTTTCAAAATGCGTGTTTGCGAGATATTTCTCCCCGAGCACGCAAACAGCGTTCGCGAACAGAAAAAAGCATTGCGAACGGGCGGAACAAGCAATTCCGCGTGTTCGCGGAACTTGTGCATGCTCGCGGAGATTTTTTACCATTTCGCGGAGCTTTGCGTAGCGCGACTACGCAAATTCCGCCCACCCCTACTAATAACCCATATAGACACTCATGTAGCTACTCACCAACCCATGCAGCCACTTATACACAAAGTGAGAGACTGATACAGATATTTTCATATTTAAACATTACTCACTAACCCATGTATTCACTAAGATACACTTAGTCAGTTATACAATCAATTTTACAAAAAAAATCATCCATTTAGACACTTATATACCCATTTATTCTTCCATCGACCTTGAGATATACATATATAAAACATATTTAATTTTCAGAAAAACACACATTCACTGGATGATGTCACCAGTGATGTCATCAGTGATGTCATTTGAGATGTCATCAGTGATGTCATGAGTGATGTCACTGACCATGTCATGAGTGATGTAATATGTGACGTCGTCAGCAGTGCATTGCGGAGCCACGAGTTATAGTTAGCTGAACTAACTATAACGGGGAATTTCTATGGTTTTGTACGAGTGAAATGTCCAACTAACTATAAATCCCCTGAAACCTATGGTTTTTTCAGTGAATTTCTAAGGTTTTTTAAATGCTAATTTCTAACTATAACGTGCCTGAAACCTATGGTTTTTTCAGTGAATTTCTAAGGTTTTTTAAATGCTAATTTCTAACTATAACGTGCCTGAAACCTATGGTTTTTTCAGTGAATATATATATATTTATTATACTATGTATACATGTGAAAATGTCTCGGTCCCCTGTTTGCCTCGGTGGCATGGAAAAAATGGGTGGAACTGACGTCAGCACGCCGACGAGGTCCTCTTATGGCTCCGATGACGTCATATGGTGTCGCGAGCGGAGCCGTGCTCGTTGACGTGGGAGAGCTAGGAAAGAATTTCCGTGGAATGCTGGTGCAGGGGATATTCACCTACGTGTTCAGGCTAGTCCTTTGGGAGCAACTGTTTATGTTGCCACTCCAGAAACCGAAACCAGTGATCCCTGCAGATGGCACACGAGGTGGGGTGCCCAGTCGTGTGCACCGGCGGGGCAGCGAAGTGACAAGCACCACAACCCACAAAAAAGGTAACGAGGGCACTGAATAACACAGGATCTTCTCTTTGTATCTGGCAGGAACATTGAAGTTAAAATGCCCTAGTACCAAAATGTAGAATTAGTGCTACAACGGTCTTCAAGAGGACCTGCGATGCTGCTTCTGCCTCCCGTACCATGGAGGCGGCACATGGGTCACGCGGTACGGTCATACTGCGGTGGGACGCACACTCGTTGACCTCTCATGGCACTGCTCCACACTTCAGGGAGGGCACTTTCCATTAGCTATGTTTTCTGATGACATGTCGCGCTGGCCCGTCCAACAACAGAACTCCTTTAGATCCAAACAGACTCTTCCACTCTCTCACCGGAAGTGAAACCAGGCCACGCGGACACTTTCACAATACAACAGCCGGGAATGCACTTTTCGGTAAAAAAAACACATTCCTTCCTCCTAATTAATCAAATAAACGTCTCACTGAAGAACAGGGGCCAGCTTCGATCGGTAAACAGCCGTTACAATGACTTTTTACTTTGCGATACCATTACAATGCATGCATTACCACGCATGCGTTGTACATCACAAAGTCATTACTACGCATTTTTAGAACGCATGGTCATTTGCCACGCATGCCTTTACAACGAATTTTGTTGTAAAGGTATGTATGGTAAATGACCATGCGTTCTAAAAACATGTAGACGATCCATGTCGTTGTAAGGAAACAGAGGCTGTTCCGTTTCCTCACAACAACGTGCACCGCCCTCAGAGATGACATGAAGCAGGAACCACGAGGAGAGAGGAACCATGAGGAGTGAGAGGTAAGGGGGATTGGGCATGGGGTGGGGGTTTCTTTTCTAGGGTTTAGGGTAGTGCAGTGGTGTTTGGGTGGTGTAGGGGGTCGTGCTGGGGGTAGTGTTTTAGGGTTTAGGGTAGTGCAGTGGTGTTTGGGTAGTGTAGGGGGTCGTGCTGGGGGTAGTGTTTTAGGGTTTAGGGTAGTGCAGTAGTGTAGGGGGTCGTGCTGGGGGTTGTGTTTTAGGGTTTAGGGTAGTACAGTGGTGTATGGGTAGTGTAGGGGGTCATGCTGGGGTAGTGTTTTAGGGTTTAGGGTAGTGCAGTGGTGTTTGAGTAGTGTAGGGGGTCATGCTGGTGGTAGTGTTTTAGGGTTTAGGGTAGTGCAGTGGGGTTTGTGTAGTGTAGGGGGTCATGCTGGGGGTAGTGTTTTATGGTTTAGGGTAGTGCAGTGGTGTTTGGGTAGTGTAGGGGGTCATACTGGGGGTAGATTTAGGGTTTAAGGTAGTGTAGTGGTGTTTGGGTAGTGTAGGGAGTCGTGCTGGGGGTAGTGTTTTAGGGTTTAGGGTAGTGCAGTGGTGTTTGTGTAGTGTAGGGGGTTGTGCTGGGGGTAGTGTTTTAGGGTTTATGTTAGAGCAGTGGTGTTTGGGTAGTGTAGGGAGTAGTGCTGGGGTAGTGTTTTAGGGTTTAGGGCAGTGCAGTGGTGTTTGTGTAGTGAAGGGGTTCATGCTGTGGGTAGTGTTTTAGGGTTTAGGGTAGTGCAGTCGTGTTTGTGTAGTGTAGGGGGTTGTGTTTTAGGGTATAGGGTAGTGCAGTGGTATTTGGGTAGTGTAGTGGGTCATGCTGGGGTTAGTGTTTTAGGGTTTAGGGTAGTGCAGTGGTGTTTGGGTAGTGTAGGGGGTCGTGCTGGGGGTAGTGTTTTAGTGTTTAGGGTAGTGCAGTGGTGTTTGTGTAGTGTGGGAGGTCATGCTGGGGGTATATTTAGGGTTTAGTGTAGTGCAGTGGTGTTTGGGTAGTATAGGGAGTCGTGCTGGAGGTAGTGTTTTAGGGTTTAGGGTAGTGCAGTGGTGTTTGGGTAGTGTAGGGAGTTGTGCTGGTGGTAGTGTTTTAGGGTTTAGGGTAGTGCAGTTATGTTTGGGTAGTGTAGGGTGTCGTGCTGGGGGTAGTGTTTTAGGGTTTAGGGTAGTGCAGTGGTGTTTGGGTAGTGGAGGGGGTAGTGTTTTAGGGTTTAGGGTAGTGCGCCCAACCAGCCACAATATCTGTGGACAAAGGGGATCCTGACTCTTTGGAACACTCCGTCAATTGAATAATTTGGGTCAAGGGCCCTATCACGTCCAAGACCTATCAATTCCTTTCTTGGGATCCCTCATATACTTGGAGAAAAAGGTACATAGTTTCTCATCAATTTCAGGCATGTGTGCCACCTTCCCCTTCAGTGAGGGCCTGGGGCATTCTCCCCTCATCCTATTCCTGACCTCCCTTTCAAGGGGTTGATGGATTTTCCCCACCACATACTCTGCCACTTTGGCGTCAGGTGTCCACTCTGCCGACCTAGGATGGTAAATTTGGGTAGGCTCGAACATGTCCGAGTGGACCCCGTCCCCAACCGGGGACAGAGAGGACTGGGACTCTGGACGCCAGGGACGCCCCGAGTCCTTATCCTCATCGGAGGAGAATTCGTCCTCCGATACACTCTCTCCCTCTGAGGGAAACCCGCCGTCGGGGTCTACATAGTGGTGACAGTGTCACAATTTTCTCCGGGCCCCTCCTCCTCCCGGCAGGGTGCATGTTTTAGCATTCGCGCACTCTTGAGGAAGGTCTCCGTAAGTTTATCAAATCCTTCCAAGTGCCCCGCGTTATGCTTAACGGCCCTTTTATTCCCCATCTGGGAGCTACATGGACCCGCCACCACCAGATCTGGGTCACTGAACACCCCAGGAATGCTTTTCGCAAGCTTATCAACCTGATCCCTAAGAGGAGCCAGCGCCCTAGAAATAGCCAGAGAGAGGGCATGGTCCACTGCTGGAGGGAGAAGTTGGGGGCCATTCCTCCTCCACTTCCTGGTAGGAGGAGTAAAAATGGTCTTCTGGAGAAGACATGATAGCAGAGGGTGTGAGCACAGAACAAATGCCCTTAAAATCCTTAAGACAGCCCCTCGCCGGTGCTCCAACAGCTGGGCTTTCCCGAAGCTGTTATAAGAATAGACTGAGGCGCAATACCAATTACCACCACCAGGTGGCGCTGGTCACTAACGTGGCCGTGTGGGGAAATCACCGCATAGCGGTGTCAAAATTAGGCAAGGGTTGGTCGGGAATCAAGCGGACACTAAAGGAGTGACCGGATTCCCAAACGCGCATAAAGACCAGCGGGAGCGCTCGACGGAGCTGCCTCGCTCGGACCAGACGCGCCTGACAGGATCTCACCGCGAGCAGAGCACACAGTGGGAGAAACTGTGAGGGGGAGAACGCGCTCGGGCAAGAGCCTGCTGCGCAGAGAATATGAAACAATACCAAGGCAATAATGCTAATAACGTGCACAAGAAACCGCTATACAAACAGCAACAACGTCAGATTAAGCCAAGAATGTAAGGAATGCACTTAACTGACGAGCAGTGAAGAAAGAGGAAGCGGAAGGGACGTCACTATATTATATACGATGGACTGTGATATGATTAGACTATAGTTGCCTTGGAGACTACCCCCCTAATGGTTCATGAGTTGTGTAGTCTTTTGTTTAATGATTGTTGTGTTACGTTTTCTTTGAACTGCTATGCAAATAAAGTGAGGAAAGATATGCATAATCCTCGCCTCCGTCCTGCCATAGAATTCATTAAACTTTATTTGATCTGATTTAGAAACATATATCATAAAAGTGTACATAAAAACAGTAAATCCTCTTTCCTAATACAATACAGTGAGAATTAATTAAAACCAGTAGGTAAAAACGGGTGTTACAAAGCCCGGTTCAGAGCAACTTCAGGTTAACAGAATCGTAAAGTTCAATGTTTCGCAAGATCAATCTCATGTACTTCGTGAAAAATACGCAATAAGGGGTCCAAGTAAGATGTTACGCTACAATACCTGACCAGTTTGCACTATATAAAACTACAGAAAAACCAAAAATTAAAAAGTGTTTTGCACACTTCTGTCATTGGACTATATGTGGGCTACATCTGGGTGATATTTGTGCTACATTTGGGCTCTTTTTTCTCTGGTGGCCATCTTGGGAGACTTATTTGTTATGAAGTTTCCTAATTTCGTCATTTACTGCAGTCTTCTCAGTAGGAAATGCTTTCAGTTTTTTACTTTGATTCCATCAAGAAGGCATTCAGATGTGTCACACATTTGCCATAAATTCAGAATGTTAGCACTCTAGTTGTTCATTAGATCACTGTAGTAAAGCTACTGCTCACCAGGGAGTTAACTGGAAGTCTACTGCTGGTATTGAAAGTGATTGTTTCAGTCTGCATGTCAGAATTGTCTAATGAAATAGAAGAGGATTTGAGATCTCACTTAAAACATGTCCATAATTTCTATGGCAAAATGAACCCCCTCATTTTGTTCCTTTTTAAATTAAATGTTTTAAGTGTTACTAGTTTATTCCAATCAAGATGGCTTCAGGTGTGCCATACTTTTGTCATAAGTAAGACTGTTAGCGCTCTAGTTGTTCTTTATAACACTTTGGGAAGCTGCAGTAGAACACAAAGGCATCAACTGACAGGCTGCTCCTGTTGAAATATAACATGAAGATATTTGAGATCTCACTTAAAACATGTCCTAATTTTTCTTTCTACAGCACTAACCATAATTTCTATGACAAAATGAACCCCCTCATTTTGTTCCGTTTTAAATTAAATGTTTTAAGAGTTACCAGTTTATTCCAACCAAGATGGCTTCAGGTGTGCCATAATTTTGTCATAAGGAAGACTATTAGCGCTCTAGTTGTTCTTTAGAACACTCTGGGAAGCTGCAGTAGAACACAAAGGCATCAACTGACAGGTTCTCCTGTTGAAATATAACAGGAAGATATTTGAGATCTCACTTAAAACATGTCCTAATTTTTCTTTCTACAGAACTAACCATAATTTCTATGGCAAAATGAACCCCCTCATTTTGTTCCTTTTTAAATTAAATGTTTTAAGTGTTAACAGTTTATTCCAATCAAGATGGCTTCAGGTGTGCCATACTTTTGTCATAAGTAAGGCTGTTAGCGCTCTAGTTGTTCTTTAGAACACTCTGGGAAGCTGCAGTAGAACGCAAAGGCATCAACTGACAGGCTGCTCCTGTTGAAATATACCAGGAAGATATTTGAGATCACACTTGAAACATGTCCTAATTTTTTCTTTCCAGAGCACTAACCATAATTTCTATGACAAGATGAACCCCATCATTTTGTTCCTTTTTAAATTAAATGTTTTAAGTGTTACCAGTTTATTCCAATCAAGATGGCTTCAGGTGTGCCATACTTTTGTCATAAGTAAGGCTGTTAGCGCTCTAGTTGTTCTTTAGAACACTCTGGGAAGCTGCAGTAGAACACAAAGGAATCAACTGACAGTCTCTGCCCTTGTTGGATGTACATGTTTTACTGAGAATGTCAGACTTCATTCTCACATGACTGAGAAAGATAATGTGAATTTACAGAAAATAGGCTCTCATTTTAGCTTCTGGAGCACCTACCAAAACTGTATGGGACAAGCATGTGAAAATAGTTTTCTCTCAAACATGATTCATGATATCCCAGCAGAAGGTTTTTCACAGGGTAAAATCACCTTAGAACACACCACAATTCCTGAAATTAGTATGGTACCATCAACAAATGAATTCTAATGTAACTAAAGTCTGTTATCACCCTTTATAGTTCTCCTTTTGGTAACCCTTAAAATCTTCGATTCACTACAATGCATTTCAATGGGGTACTATCATTTATATTGGTCCCAAGATGGCTGCCAGCAATTCCAGGATGAAGTGCTGACAGCCAATCAGATCTCACGATGACATGTGTGGTTAGGCTCCGCCCAGATATTTATGTGTTTTTACTTTTGATTTTCTCAGCAACTACTGAACGGATTTACACCATTTAACAAAAGGGTTCTTTCTGAACCAAGAACTACCTCTTTGCCAAATTTTGTGTAATTCCGTTCAGCAGTTCGGGCTGTAGCCGTGGCTAAAGTTTCCTATGGGAAAATGAATGGGGAAAACACGTTTTGGGACCTTCTTTTTCTCGGCCCCCGCTAACGAATCACCCGAAACTTTCAGGGTAGGAGCGGACCGGTGCGGGCCATAAAGTTTGAAAAATTCGTGACGATTCGTCAACCGACGCAAGAGTTATTTCAAATAGAATGTCGCGGATTTCCTATGGAAAATAGGTCCTAACTATAACTATCTACTGGCGACCGTCAGTAGATTATATATATATATATATATATATATATATATATATATATATATATATATATATATATATATATATATATATATATTGAAAAACACAATGCCCTCAGGCAAGGCTGCACTCGAGCGGCACCGCAATCCAGCGGGTAGAAGACACATCAGCATGCCGGTCAGCTTTCAGTCGTTCTTCGCCTGACGCGTTTCTGAGCCGTTCGCTCGTCATCAGAGGCTCGACTGTCCTTGGCGCTTATCGCTCCCAATATTTATTTAAGTAGAACTCAAATGAGTTTGAACGCTGCATTGTGGGATATATAGTAAGTGTTAATTCCCTGAATGGGAGCTCCACAGCTGAAAAATATAAAGCCCTGAATGGGCCCCAGAATACTATGTGTCCATTAATCCCTCGATGCTGCTTCACATCAGACTTCGGTCAATACCGAGTCCCGTGACCCCCTTTAAAATAAAATCGGGGTGGTGCAAGCCTCCACGGCAGGGCTGCCGCGTATCAATTGAAAAAACACAATGCCCTCAGGCAAGGCTGCACTCGAGCGGCACCGCAATCCAGCGGGTAGAAGACACATCAGCATGCCGGTCAGCTTTCAGTCGTTCTTCGCCTGACGCGTTTTTGAGCCGTTCGCTCGTCATCAGAGGCTCGACTGTCCTTGGCGCTTAACACTCCCACTATTTATTTAAGTAGATCTCAAATGAGTTTGAACGCTGCATTGTGGGATATATAGTAAGTGTTAATTCCCTGAATGGGAGCGCCACAGCTGAAAAATATAAAGCCCTGAATGGGCCCCAGAATACTATGTGTCCATTAATCCCTCGATGCTGCTTCACATCAGACTTCGGTCAATACCAAGTCCCGTGACCCCTTTAAAATAAAATCGGGGTGGTGCAAGCCTCCACGGCAGGGCTGCCGCGTATCAATTGAAAAACACAATGCCCTCAGGCAAGGCTGCACTCGAGCGGCACCGCAATCCAGCGGGTAGAAGACACATCAGCATGCCGGTCAGCTTTCAGTCGTTCTTCGCCTGGCGCGTTTCTGAGCCGTTCGCTCGTCATCAGAGGCTCGACTGTCCTTGGCGCTTAACACTCCCACTATTTATTTAAGTAGAACTCAAATGAGTTTGAACGCTGCATTGTGGGATATATAGTAAGTGTTAATTCCCTGAATGGGAGCGCCACAGGTGAAAAATATAAAGCCCTGAATGGGCCCCAGAATACTATGTGTCCATTAATCCCTCGATGCTGCTTCACATCAGACTTCGGTCAATTCCAAGTCCCGTGACCCCCTTTAAAATAAAATCGGGGTGGTGCAAGCCTCCACGGCAGGGCTGCCGCGTATCAATTGAAAAACACAATGCCCTCAGGCAAGGCTGCACTCGAGCGGCACCGCAATCCAGCGGGTAGAAGACACATCAGCATGCCGGTCAGCTTTCAGTCGTTCTTCGCCTGACGCGTTTCTGAGCCGTTCGCTCGTCATCAGAGGCTCGACTGTCCTAGGCGCTTAACACTCCCACTATTTATTTAAGTAGAACTCAAATGAGTTTGAACGCTGCATTGTGGGATATATAGTAAGTGTTAATTCCCTGAATGGGAGCGCCACAGCTGAAAAATATAAAGCCCTGAATGGGCCCCAGAATACTATGTGTCCATTAACCCTCGATGCTGCTTCACATCAGACTTCGGTCAATACTGAGTCCCGTGACCCCCTTTAAAATAAAATCGGGGTGGTGCAAGCCTCCACGGCAGGGCTGCCGCGAATCAATTGAAAAACACAATGCCCTCAGGCAAGGCTGCACTAGAGCGGCACCGCAATCCAGCGGGTAGAAGACACATCAGCATGCCGGTCAGCTTTCAGTCGTTCTTCGCCTGACGCGTTTTTGAGCCGTTCGCTCGTCATCAGAGGCTCGACTGTCCTTGGCGCTTATCGCTCCCAATATTTATTTAAGTAGAACTCAAATGAGTTTGAACGCTGCATTGTGGGATATATAGTAAGTGTTAATTCCCTGAATGGGAGCTCCACAGCTGAAAAATATAAAGCCCTGAATGGGCCCCAGAATACTATGTGTCCATTAATCCCTCGATGCTGCTTCACATCAGACTTCGGTCAATACCGAGTCCCGTGACCCCCTTTAAAATAAAATCGGGGTGGTGCAAGCCTCCACGGCAGGGCTGCCGCGTATCAATTGAAAAACACAATGCCCTCAGGCAAGGCTGCACTCGAGCGGCACCGCAATCCAGCGGGTAGAAGACACATCAGCATGCCGGTCAGCTTTCAGTCGTTCTTCGCCTGACGCGTTTCTGAGCCGTTCGCTCGTCATCAGAGGCTCGACTGTCCTTGGCGCTTAACACTCCCACTATTTATTTAAGTAGAACTCAAATGAGTTTGAACGCTGCATTGTGGGATATATAGTAAGTGTTAATTCCCTGAATGGGAGCGCCACAGCTGAAAAATATAAAGCCCTGAATGGGCCCCAGAATACTATGTGTCCATTAATCCCTCGATGCTGCTTCACATCAGACTTCGGTCAATACCAAGTCCCGTGACCCCCTTTAAAATAAAATCGGGGTGGTGCAAGCCTCCACGGCAGGGCTGCCGCGTATCAATTGAAAAACACAATGCCCTCAGGCAAGGCTGCACTCGAGCGGCACCGCAATCCAGCGGGTAGAAGACACATCAGCATGCCGGTCAGCTTTCAGTCGTTCTTCGCCTGACGCGTTTCTGAGCCGTTCGCTCGTCATCAGAGGCTCGACTGTCCTTGGCGCTTAACACTCCCACTATTTATTTAAGTAGAACTCAAATGAGTTTGAACGCTGCATTGTGGGATATATAGTAAGTGTTAATTCCCTGAATGGGAGCGCCACAGCTGAAAAATATAAAGCCCTGAATGGGCCCCAGAATACTATGTGTCCATTAATCCCTCGATGCTGCTTCACATCAGACTTCGGTCAATTCCAAGTCCCGTGACCCCTTTAAAATAAAATCGGGGTGGTGCAAGCCTCCACGGCAGGGCTGCCGCGTATCAATTGAAAAACACAATGCCCTCAGGCAAGGCTGCACTCGAGCGGCACCGCAATCCAGCGGGTAGAAGACACATCAGCATGCCGGTCAGCTTTCAGTCGTTCTTCGCCTGACGCGTTTCTGAGCCGTTCGCTCGTCATCAGAGGCTCGACTGTCCTAGGCGCTTAACACTCCCACTATTTATTTAAGTAGAACTCAAATGAGTTTGAACGCTGCATTGTGGGATATATAGTAAGTGTTAATTCCCTGAATGGGAGCGCCACAGCTGAAAAATATAAAGCCCTGAATGGGCCCCAGAATACTATGTGTCCATTAACCCCTCGATGCTGCTTCACATCAGACTTCGGTCAATACTGAGTCCCGTGACCCCCTTTAAAATAAAATCGGGGTGGTGCAAGCCTCCACGGCAGGGCTGCCGCGAATCAATTGAAAAACACAATGCCCTCAGGCAAGGCTGCACTAGAGCGGCACCGCAATCCAGCGGGTAGAAGACACATCAGCATGCCGGTCAGCTTTCAGTCGTTCTTCGCCTGACGCGTTTCTGAGCCGTTCGCTCGTCATCAGAGGCTCGACTGTCCTTGGCGCTTATCGCTCCCAATATTTATTTAAGTAGAACTCAAATGAGTTTGAACGCTGCATTGTGGGATATATAGTAAGTGTTAATTCCCTGAATGGGAGCTCCACAGCTGAAAAATATAAAGCCCTGAATGGGCCCCAGAATACTATGTGTCCATTAATCCCTCGATGCTGCTTCACATCAGACTTCGGTCAATACCGAGTCCCGTGACCCCCTTTAAAATAAAATCGGGGTGGTGCAAGCCTCCACGGCAGGGCTGCCGCGTATCAATTGAAAAACACAATGCCCTCAGGCAAGGCTGCACTCGAGCGGCACCGCAATCCAGCGGGTAGAAGACACATCAGCATGCCGGTCAGCTTTCAGTCGTTCTTCGCCTGACGCGTTTCTGAGCCGTTCGCTCGTCATCAGAGGCTCGACTGTCCTTGGCGCTTAACACTCCCACTATTTATTTAAGTAGAACTCAAATGAGTTTGAACGCTGCATTGTGGGATATATAGTAAGTGTTAATTCCCTGAATGGGAGCGCCACAGCTGAAAAATATAAAGCCCTGAATGGGCCCCAGAATACTATGTGTCCATTAATCCCTCGATGCTGCTTCACATCAGACTTCGGTCAATACCAAGTCCCGTGACCCCCTTTAAAATAAAATCGGGGTGGTGCAAGCCTCCACGGCAGGGCTGCCGCGTATCAATTGAAAAACACAATGCCCTCAGGCAAGGCTGCACTCGAGCGGCACCGCAATCCAGCGGGTAGAAGACACATCAGCATGCCGGTCAGCTTTCAGTCGTTCTTCGCCTGACGCGTTTCTGAGCCGTTCGCTCGTCATCAGAGGCTCGACTGTCCTTGGCGCTTAACACTCCCACTATTTATTTAAGTAGAACTCAAATGAGTTTGAACGCTGCATTGTGGGATATATAGTAAGTGTTAATTCCCTGAATGGGAGCGCCACAGCTGAAAAATATAAAGCCCTGAATGGGCCCCAGAATACTATGTGTCCATTAATCCCTCGATGCTGCTTCACATCAGACTTCGGTCAATTCCAAGTCCCGTGACCCCCTTTAAAATAAAATCGGGGTGGTGCAAGCCTCCACGGCAGGGCTGCCGCGTATCAATTGAAAAACACAATGCCCTCAGGCAAGGCTGCACTCGAGCGGCACCGCAATCCAGCGGGTAGAAGACACATCAGCATGCCGGTCAGCTTTCAGTCGTTCTTCGCCTGACGCGTTTCTGAGCCGTTCGCTCGTCATCAGAGGCTCGACTGTCCTAGGCGCTTAACACTCCCACTATTTATTTAAGTAGAACTCAAATGAGTTTGAACGCTGCATTGTGGGATATATAGTAAGTGTTAATTCCCTGAATGGGAGCGCCACAGCTGAAAAATATAAAGCCCTGAATGGGCCCCAGAATACTATGTGTCCATTAATCCCTCGATGCTGCTTCACATCAGACTTCGGTCAATACTGAGTCCCGTGACCCCCTTTAAAATAAAATCGGGGTGGTGCAAGCCTCCACGGCAGGGCTGCCGCGAATCAATTGAAAAACACAATGCCCTCAGGCAAGGCTGCACTAGAGCGGCACCGCAATCCAGCGGGTAGAAGACACATCAGCATGCCGGTCAGCTTTCAGTCGTTCTTCGCCTGACGCGTTTCTGAGCCGTTCGCTCGTCATCAGAGGCTCGACTGTCCTTGGTGCTTAACACTCCCACTATTTATTTAAGTAGAACTCAAATGAGTTTGAACGCTGCATTGTGGGATATATAGTAAGTGTTAATTCCCTGAATGGGAGCGCCACAGCTGAAAAATATAAAGCCCTGAATGGGCCCCAGAATACTATGTGTCCATTAATCCCTCGATGCTGCTTCACATCAGACTTCGGTCAATACCGAGTCCCGTGACCCCCTTTAAAATAAAATCGGGGTGGTGCAAGCCTCCACGGCAGGGACGCCGCGTATCAATTGAAAAAACACAATGCCCTCAGGCAAGGTTGCACTCGAGCGGCACCTTAATCCAGCGGGTAGAAGACACATCAGCATGCCGGTCAGCTTTCAGTCGTTCTTCGCCTGACGCGTTTCTGAGCCGTTCGCTCGTCATCAGAGGCTCGACTGTCCTTGGCGCTTAACACTCCCACTATTTATTTAAGTAGAACTCAAATGAGTTTGAACGCTGCATTGTGGGATATATAGTAAGTGTTAATTCCCTGAATGGGAGCGCCACAGCTGAAAAATATAAAGCCCTGAATGGGCCCCAGAATACTATGTGTCCATTAATCCCTCGATGCTGCTTCACATCAGACTTCGGTCAATACCGAGTCCCGTAACCCCTTTAAAATAAAATCGGGGTGGTGCAAGCCTCCACGGCAGGGCTGCCGCGTATCAATTGAAAAACACAGTGCCCTCAGGCAAGGCTGCACTCGAGCGGCACCGCAATCCAGCGGGTAGAAGACACATCAGCATGCCGGTCAGCTTTCAGTCGTTCTTCGCCTGACGCGTTTCTGAGCCGTTCGCTCGTCATCAGAGGCTCGACTGTCCTTGGCGCTTATCGCTCCCACTATTTATTTAAGTAGAACTCAAATGAGTTTGAACGCTGCATTGTGGGATATATAGTAAGTGTTAATTCCCTGAATGGGAGCGCCACAGCTGAAAAATATAAAGCCCTGAATGGGCCCCAGAATACTATGTGTCCATTAATCCCTCGATGCTGCTTCACATCAGACTTCGGTCAATACCGAGTCCCGTGACCCCCTTTAAAATAAAATCGGGGTGGTGCAAGCCTCCACGGCAGGGCTGCCGCATATCAATTGAAAAACACAATGCCCTCAGGCAAGGCTGCACTCGAGCGGCACCGCAATCCAGCGGGTAGAAGACACATCAGCATGCCGGTCAGCTTTCAGTCGTTCTTCGCCTGACGCGTTTCTGAGCCGTTCGCTCGTCATCAGAGGCTCGACTGTCCTTGGCGCTTAACACTCCCACTATTTATTTAAGTAGAACTCAAATGAGTTTGAACGCTGCATTGTGGGATATATAGTAAGTGTTAATTCCCTGAATGGGAGCGCCACAGCTGAAAAATATAAAGCCCTGAATGGGCCCCAGAATACTATGTGTCCATTAATCCCTCGATGCTGCTTCACATCAGACTTCGGTCAATACCAAGTCCCGTGACCCCCTTTAAAATAAAATCGGGGTGGTGCAAGCCTCCACGGCAGGGCTGCCGCGTATCAATTGAAAAACACAATGCCCTCAGGCAAGGCTGCACTCGAGCGGCACCGCAATCCAGCGGGTAGAAGACACATCAGCATGCCGGTCAGCTTTCAGTCGTTCTTCGCCTGACGCGTTTCTGAGCCGTTCGCTCGTCATCAGAGGCTCGACTGTCCTTGGCGCTTAACACTCCCACTATTTATTTAAGTAGAACTCAAATGAGTTTGAACGCTGCATTGTGGGATATATAGTAAGTGTTAATTCCCTGAATGGGAGCGCCACAGCTGAAAAATATAAAGCCCTGAATGGGCCCCAGAATACTATGTGTCCATTAATCCCTCGATGCTGCTTCACATCAGACTTCGGTCAATTCCAAGTCCCGTGACCCCCTTTAAAATAAAATCGGGGTGGTGCAAGCCTCCACGGCAGGGCTGCCGCGTATCAATTGAAAAACACAATGCCCTCAGGCAAGGCTGCACTCGAGCGGCACCGCAATCCAGCGGGTAGAAGACACATCAGCATGCCGGTCAGCTTTCAGTCGTTCTTCGCCTGACGCGTTTCTGAGCCGTTCGCTCGTCATCAGAGGCTCGACTGTCCTTGGCGCTTAACACTCCCACTATTTATTTAAGTAGAACTCAAATGAGTTTGAACGCTGCATTGTGGGATATATAGTAAGTGTTAATTCCCTGAATGGGAGCGCCACAGCTGAAAAATATAAAGCCCTGAATGGGCCCCAGAATACTATGTGTCCATTAATCCCTCGATGCTGCTTCACATCAGACTTCGGTCAATACTGAGTCCCGTGACCCCTTTAAAATAAAATCGGGGTGGTGCAAGCCTCCACGGCAGGGCTGCCGCGAATCAATTGAAAAACACAATGCCCTCAGGCAAGGCTGCACTAGAGCGGCACCGCAATCCAGCGGGTAGAAGACACATCAGCATGCCGGTCAGCTTTCAGTCGTTCTTCGCCTGACGCGTTTCTGAGCCGTTCGCTCGTCATCAGAGGCTCGACTGTCCTTGGTGCTTAACACTCCCACTATTTATTTAAGTAGAACTCAAATGAGTTTGAACGCTGCATTGTGGGATATATAGTAAGTGTTAATTCCCTGAATGGGAGCGCCACAGCTGAAAAATATAAAGCCCTGAATGGGCCCCAGAATACTATGTGTCCATTAATCCCTCGATGCTGCTTCACATCAGACTTCGGTCAATACCGAGTCCCGTGACCCCTTTAAAATAAAATCGGGGTGGTGCAAGCCTCCACGGCAGGGCTGCCGCGTATCAATTGAAAAACACAATGCCCTCAGGCAAGGCTGCACTCGAGCGGCACCTTAATCCAGCGGGTAGAAGACACATCAGCATGCCGGTCAGCTTTCAGTCGTTCTTCGCCTGACGCGTTTCTGAGCCGTTCGCTCGTCATCAGAGGCTCGACTGTCCTTGGCGCTTAACACTCCCACTATTTATTTAAGTAGAACTCAAATGAGTTTGAACGCTGCATTGTGGGATATATAGTAAGTGTTAATTCCCTGAATGGGAGCGCCACAGCTGAAAAATATAAAGCCCTGAATGGGCCCCAGAATACTATGTGTCCATTAATCCCTCGATGCTGCTTCACATCAGACTTCGGTCAATACCGAGTCCCGTGACCCCCTTTAAAATAAAATCGGGGTGGTGCAAGCCTCCACGGCAGGGCTGCCGCGTATCAATTGAAAAACACAGTGCCCTCAGGCAAGGCTGCACTCGAGCGGCACCGCAATCCAGCGGGTAGAAGACACATCAGCATGCCGGTCAGCTTTCAGTCGTTCTTCGCCTGACGCGTTTCTGAGCCGTTCGCTCGTCATCAGAGGCTCGACTGTCCTTGGCGCTTAACACTCCCACTATTTATTTAAGTAGAACTCAAATGAGTTTGAACGCTGCATTGTGGGATATATAGTAAGTGTTAATTCCTGAATGGGAGCGCCACAGCTGAAAAATATAAAGCCCTGAATGGGCCCCAGAATACTATGTGTCCATTAATCCCTCGATGCTGCTTCACATCAGACTTCGGTCAATACCGAGTCCCGTGACCCCCTTTAAAATAAAATCGGGGTGGTGCAAGCCTCCACGGCAGGGCTGCCGCATATCAATTGAAAAACACAATGCCCTCAGGCAAGGCTGCACTCGAGCGGCACCGCAATCCAGCGGGTAGAAGACACATCAGCATGCTGGTCAGCTTTCAGTCGTTCTTCGCCTGACGCGTTTCTGAGCCGTTCGCTCGTCATCAGAGGCTCGACTGTCCTTGGCGCTTAACACTCCCACTATTTATTTAAGTAGAACTCAAATGAGTTTGAACGCTGCATTGTGGGATATATAGTAAGTGTTAATTCCTGAATGGGAGCGCCACAGCTGAAAAATATAAAGCCCTGAATGGGCCCCAGAATACTATGTGTCCATTAATCCCTCGATGCTGCTTCACATCAGACTTCGGTCAATACCGAGTCCCGTGACCCCCTTTAAAATAAAATCGGGGTGGTGCAAGCCTCCACGGCAGGGCTGCCGCAGTATCAATTGAAAAACACAATGCCCTCAGGCAAGGCTGCACTCGAGCGGCACCGCAATCCAGCGGGTAGAAGACACATCAGCATGCCGGTCAGCTTTCAGTCGTTCTTCGCCTGACGCGTTTCTGAGCCGTTCGCTCGTCATCAGAGGCTCGACTGTCCTTGGCGCTTAACACTCCCACTATTTATTTAAGTAGAACTCAAATGAGTTTGAACGCTGCATTGTGGGATATATAGTAAGTGTTAATTCCTGACCGGCATGCTGATGTGTCTTCTACCCGCTGGATTGCGGTGCCGCTCGAGTGTAGCCTTGCCTGAGGGCATTGTGTTTTTCAATATATATATATATATATATATATATATATATATATATATATATATATATATATATATATATATATATATATTACCTACTGGCCGTCACAAACACCAACCCTAGCAAGACACCCTACATTGCCCGAACACCACTGCACTGCCCTAAACCCTGAAACACCACCCCAGCATGACCCCCTTGACTGCTCGAACACCACTGCACTGCCCTAAACCCTGAAACACCACCCCAGCATGACCCCCTACACTGCCCGAACACCACTGCCCTAAACCCTGAAACACCACCCCTGCACGACCCCTACACTGCCCGAACACCACTGCACTGCCCTAAACCCTGAAACACCACCCCCTGCACGACCCCCTACACTGCCCGAACACCACTGCACTGCCCTAAACCCTGAAACACCACCCCCAAGACGACCCCCTACACTGCCCGAACACCACTGCACTGCCCTAAACCCTAAAACACCACCCCAGCATGACCCCCTACACTGCCCGAACACCACTGCACTGCCCTAAACCCTAGAACACTACCCCCAGCATGACCCCCTACACTACACGAACAACACTGCACTGCCCTAAACCCTAAAACACTACCCCAGCACGACCCCCTACACTGCCCAAACACTACTGCACTGCCCTAAACCCTGAAACACCACCCCTCAGCACGACACCCTACACTGCCCGAACACCACTGCACTGCCCTAAACCCTGAAACACCACCCCAGCACGACCCCCTACACTGCCCGAACACCACTGCACTAAACCCTGAAACACCACCCCTGCACGACCCCTACACTGCCGGAACACCACTGCACTGCCCTAAACCCTGAAACACCACCCCCAGCACGACCCCTTTACTGCTCGAACACCACTGCACTGCCCCAAACCCTGAAACACCACCCCAGCATGACCCCCTACACTGCCCGAACACCACTGCCCTAAACCCTGAAACACCACCCCTGCACGACCCCTACACTGCCCGAACACCACTGCACTGCCCTAAACCCTGAAACACCACCCCTGCACGACCCCCTACACTGCCCGAACACCACTGCACTGCCCTAAACCCTGAAACACCACCCCCAGCACGACCCCCTACACTGTCCGAACACCACTGCACTGCCCTAAACCCTAAAACACCACCCCCAGCAGGACCCCCTACACTGCCCGAAACCACTGCACTGCCCTAAACCCTAAAACACCACCCCCAGCACGACCCCCTACACTGCCCGAACACCACTGCACTGCCCTAAACCCTAGAACACTACCCCCAGCATGACCCCCTACACTACCCGAACACCACTGCACTACCCTAAACCCTAAAATACTCCCCCAGCACGACCCCCTACACTACCCGAACACGACTGCACTGCCCTAAACCCTAAAACACTCCCCCAGCACGACCCCCTACAGTACCTAAACACCACTGCACTGCCCTAAACCCTAAAACACTACCCCGCATGACCCCTACACTATCCAAATACCAATGCACTACCCTAATCCCTAAAACACTACCCCCGCACAACCCCTACACTACCCAAAGACCACTGCACTACCCTAAACTCTAAAACAATACCCCGCACGACTCCCTACACTACCCAAAGACCACTGCACTACCCTAAACCCTAAAACACGACCTCCTACACTACACAAACACCACTGCACTACCCTAAACCCTAAAAACTACCCCTGCACGAACCCCTACACTACCCAAACACCACTGCACTACCCTAAACCATAAAACACTACCCCCAGCAGTACCCCTACGCTACCCAAACACCACTGCACTACCCTAAACCCTAAAACACTACCCCAGCAGTACCCCTACACTACCCAAACACCATTGCACTACCCTAAACCCTAAAACACTACCCCCAGCAGTATCCCTACACTACCCAAACACCACTGCACTACCCTAAACCCTAAAACACTAACCCCAGCACGACCCCTACACTACCCAAACACCACTGTACTACCCTAAACCCTAAAACACTCCCCCAGCATGACTCCCCACACTACCCAAACACCACTGCACTACCCTAAACCCTAAATCTACCCCCAGCATGACCCCTACACTACACAAACACCACTGCACTACCCTAAACCCTAAAACACTACCCCCAGCATGACCCTCTTCACTACCTAAACACAACTGCACAATTTGTTACAGGCGTTGCAACACAGGCCTGTGGTGCTTACTGGAAGTACCTGGTGGGCTAGTTGGGCCCCAGGGACTCTCAGGATTCAAGGTGACCTAATCCCCCAACTTAAAACACGCCACGGGGCGCGCTTGCACAGTGGTGAAGGGAGGGGCGGGGCCTCAGGTGACATGTGCGCAAACATGCCCTGTGGTGCGTTTTAAGTTGGGGAGTTAATTCCTTTGAATCATGGGGGCCAACTAGCCCACCAGGTACCTTCAGTAAGCACAACAGAGTTGCGTTGCAGAGAGGTGAAAAAAGGTGCGTGGCCTCGGAACGCCTCTCTGCAACTCAGCTCTGTGGTCCTAACTGTGGGTACCTGGGGGGCTGGTTGGGCCCCAGGGACCCTCAGGATTCAAGGGGACTTAATCCCGCAACTTAAAACGCGCCACGGATGTCACTGACCATGTCATGAGTGATGTAATATGTGACGTCATCAGCAGTGCATTGCGGGGGCGCGAGTTATAGTTAGCTGAACTAACTATAACAGGGGAATTTCACGGGTTTTGTACGAGTGCAATGTCCAACTAACTATAACTGTCCCTAAAACCTATGGTTTTTTCAGTGAATATATATATATATATTACCTACTGGCGGTCACAAGTAGGTAGTTATAGTTAGGACCTAGTTTCCATAGGAAAAGCGTTCTTTGTTTTCCCAATAACTTTGGTGCCGGTTGACGAATCTTCGCGAAAATTTCAAAACTAGTGATCAGCTCCGGTCAGCTCCTGTCTTAAAAGTTTCGGGGTGATTCGCCAAGCGGGGGACGAGAAAAAAGGGGGGTCCCAAAACGTGTTTTCCCCATGTATTTTTCCATAGGAAACTTTAGACAAAGCTACAGCCCGAACTGCTGAACGGAATTACACCAAATTTGGCAAAAAGGTAGGTCTTGGTTCAGAAAGAGTCCTTTTTCTTAAATGGTGTAAATCCGTTCAGTAGTTCCAGAGAAATTTGAAAAAGGTTCGATATCTATGGCCGGTGTGGGTTCGAGAACCCTCCCGAGCAAGAGCTTTACTCTGATTGGCTGCAAACACTCCAAACCAGGAACTGTTGGCAGCCATCTTGTGACTCGGTAGAATTGAGTCACAAGAAAACAGTAAAACAAAGTGTAAAATGAAGAAAAGGGGGCAGGGTAGAAACACCCTGACCCCCTAGGGCTGCTTAGGGGGTTCCACAAGGACCCCCAGGGACAACAAAAATATATATATTTTTTAAAACAGCTGAAGTTGCGTTGGGGTCGCGACCCCTGCCGAGAAAATAAATTAAAAAAGAAGCGTGGACTGTCATTTTTAAAAAGCTCCCTGTGGGCCAGGTCCCGGGGGCACTCGTGAATTAATGTGTGGGGGCCCCCACAGCCCCAGGGACCGCCACATCCCCGGGGCAGTTAATATTTAAATACGGGGGTCCATTGTAGACCCCCGGGCCCCGGGAACCACTACCTCCCTGGGGCAATGAAAAGTAGGGAGGGGGCCGCGTGGCCCCCCTCCAGGAGCCCTCGATGACCCTGGGGACCGCCACCCCCCAGGGCCGGCTCTTGCAGTGTCCCGGGATGCCCACCCCTGGGACACTGCTGTTTGCAATGACAGGGCGGGAGCTGTGGGGCTCCCGCCCTGTCATTGCAAACTACTACATTGCTTCATGGAAGCGAGAGCAGGGAAATCTGCTCTTGCTTCTACGAAGCAAAGCAGGATTGCTTTTCCACAAGGGGAGCCAAGCAGCAGCTCCCCTTGTGGAAAAGCAATGCCGGCTCCCGCAGGAGGCGGGGAGCCGGCGGGACCGTGGGGGCATTGGGGCTTCCCCCAAGGTCCACAACTGTGAGGCTATCCCCCGGGGGATGGGGTCCCCGGGGCCAAAAATGACCTGGGAGGGGGGCCACGCGGTCCCCCTTCCTTTTTATTAAAAAAAATTTGACATGTCCCGGGGGATGGGGTCCCTGGGTCGAATATAAATTAATAATAGTAGATGGTTTTTTTTTGCCAAAGCTTGGAGTCGCGACCCTTGCGCGGTGCTCAGCGCGGCCCCCTGGTGAAAACGCGAGGGGTGCGCAGCCCTCAGCGCGGCACCCTAGTGTAAACACGAGGGGTGTGCGGCTCCCAGCGCGGCCCCTAGTGTGAATGCGAGGGGTGCGCGGCTCCCAGCGTGGTCCCTAGTGTGAACGCGAGGGGTGCGCGGCTCCCAGCGCGGCCCCTAGTGTGAACGCGAGGGGTGCGCGGCTCCGTTAGTCACGCTGGGTGTGCGATTCCAAGCAAAAAAAAAAAAAAAAAAAAATTTTCATATAAACCTAGGTTATATGTTGGGTTATTGAGTGGCTCTAAAAAGAGCCCTTGTTTTCATTGGGAGATTATTGTAGCTACATGTAAATGCGGATGCAGAGCTTCAGGTTGTTGAGAAACACTCTGTTGCCTTCATCAGTGAAGTGTACTCCATCACTTCTGTAGATGCCATCCATATTGAAACGAAGATTGTTGTTATAGATGGAGCCCATCCTATGGTCTCTGAGGTAAGCAGAACCAGCTTTATTGACAATTTTTCTAGCTTTCTCAATCTGAGGACAAAATTGATTGGACCACTTCCATTTCTTCAGTATACAAAGACAGTTTGGGGGAAAAGAAACAACAATTGTGCAAAGGTGTCCTTCATTAGCATTTCCAGAACTACCCCAGTCAATGTGCCTAGGTCATTGACACCACAGTGCACAATCATGAGGTCAGGGGCTTGGAGATGCAAAAAGGTTTTAACTAAAGACATCAATTGGTGCCACTTTAATCCTCTCTGTCCAATCCATTTAATGTCTACATTTTGCAAAGCTAGGTCTTTGTCAATACCTCTGCGTTCAGCAAACCTTTTGTACCAGAAAACATAGCTGTGCCCAACAATCCACCTGAAAGCATCTTGAAGGGATGACTGTAGGTAATGAAAAGATGTCTGTAGCTGAGGTAGTCAGTTGGTAGAATGAGAGATATCTAAAATGGTGGAGAAGATGCTGTTTTTAAGAAAGTAGATATTTGATTGACTGTTTAAGAACATTGTACATTCAAAAGTAGGGTGCATTTTACTTTGTTTAAAAAGCAAGTTTATTATTGGTTAGTAAAACATGTTTGAAAGGTACAGCAGAAAGGATAAGGTCATGTTTTGCAAAGCCAACCACCCCTGCTGTTCTCATTTGCAACATTGTGTGGTGAACTTGAAAATATGGTGAACTTGTGACCTGTCAGTTAAGTTGAATGTTGCATGACCTGTTGCTATGGAAACTGGCATTAAGCAGAAGGGGTGAAGAAGACAGTTGATAAGGGTTATTATCTGTGACCAATGGAAATGTGTTTTACGATTTGAAAATCTCTGGGAAGCAATGTCATTTGTTGCTTATGTGTATTTGTATGGAAAAAGAGAGGGGAACCTTGCCATCACTGGTTTCACCTTGCAGAGCCTGGTGATTTATACTGACTGTGTGTAAAAGAAAATCCTGTCTGAGTGTGTGAGATTTTTCATTCAACAGATTTATTTGCAAGGTGAGTTATATATTTTTGAGGTTTATTTAAAAAAGATTTGACATTATTCTAAAACTGTGTTGTTTGAAATATATTATTAAATTTAGAGATGTATATTGAAATTAGTTTCATTGTACTTGAAGTTTGTTTAAAAAACAGTCTGTACAGTAATATGTGTATTTTTAAATATGATTACTTATGTAATTAATTAAGTTTGTTTTTTAAGTATGTTCAAAGGTATAGCTGAATGATGCCGCATATTTTTAGATAGTTGGTTGAAGATGCAGTACAAATGTGATTTTGAAAGATGTTCATATAAGGTGTAATTTATTAGGTTAATGTTATTAGTTTGTACAGAAGGTAAAGTTAAATGACGGCATATATTTAAAGATAGAATGGTGAAATAAGGTGCTGTTAATTAGGTTTCTTTTTGTAGTCTAAGCAAAGGTACAGTTGAATGATGCCACATAATTTTAGATACAAAGCTGAAGATGTATAATAAAAGTGTGGTTTTAAAAATGATCATTTAAGGTGTTGTTAATTGCTCTTCTTTCTTAAGTCTGTTGAGAGGTATAATTTAATGATGTTGCATATTTGTAGATTGAATGGTCAAGATGTAACTCAATAATAAAGCACCATATATTACCCTTTCTGGCATGTTGTACTTATCTACTTAACTAGATAGTATGTAGTGAGTTATCTATGTGTTCAGATTCTATTTATACAGTTGCATGTATGCTTAGTGTACTCAGGCAATGACCCAGGTACTAACTCATGCACTTCTACAACCCCTTGAGCACTACCAAAACAGTTCAGTAATCTCTCTGTTACTACCTATGCACTACTCCAATCACCCAGCCAGTCCCATGTCCTTATCTAATCATTGCGTCAAAACCCAAGCACTTATAAATTCATCATGCACTCTCCTTGCAGTACTCTAATCATCCAGTCAGTACCCATGTAGTCATGCAATGACCCAGGCACTAACTCATGCACTTCTACAATCCCTTGAGCGCTACCTATATAGTTTGGTAATCTCCCTGTTACTAACTATGCACTCCTCCAATCTCCCAACCAGACACATGTCCTTATCCAATGATTGCACCAAAACTGAAGCATTTATAAATGCACCATGCACTCTCCTTGCAGTATTCTAATCATCCAGTCACTACCCATGTACTAATGCAATAACCCAGGCACTAACTCATGCACTTCTATAATCCCTTGAGCACTACCTATACAGTTCAGTAATCTCCCTGTTACTACTTATGGACTCTTCCAATCACCCAGCTAGTCCCATGTCCTTATCCAATCACTGCGCCAAAACCCAGCACTCATAAATTCACCATGCACTCTCCTTGCAGAACTCTAATGATCCAGTCACTACCCATGTACTCATGCAATGACCCAGGCACTGACTCATGCACTTCTAAAATCCCTTGAGCACTACCTATACAGTTCAGAAAACTCCCTGTTACTACCTATGCGCTCCTCCAATCACCCAGCCAGTCTCATGTCCTTATGTAATCACTGCGCCAAAACCCAAGCACTTATAAATTCACCATGCACTCTCATTGCAGTACTCTAATTATCCAGTCACTATCCATGCAATGACCCAGGCACTAACTCATGCACTTCTACAATCCCTTGAGCACTACCTATACAGTTCACTAATCTCCCTGTTACTACCTATGCACTCCTCCAATCACCCAGCCAGTCTCATGTCCTTATCTAATTACTGCACGAAAACCCAAGCGCTTATAAATTCACCATGCACTCTCCTTGCAGTACTCTAATCATCCAGTCACTACCCATGCAATGACCCGGGCACTAAGTCATGCACATCAACAATTCCTTGAGCACTACCTATACAGTTTAGTAATTTCCCTGTTACTAGTTATGCACTCCTCCAATCACCCAGCCAGTCCCATGTCCTTATCTAATCAATGCGCCAAAACACAAGCACTTATAAATTCACCATGCGCTCTCCTTGCAGAAATCTAATCATCCAGTCACTACCCATGTACTCATGCAATGACCCAGGCACTAACTCATGCACTTCTACAATCCCTTGAGCAGTACCTATACAGTTTAGTAATTTCCCTGTTACTAGTTATGCACTCCTCCAATCACCCAGACAGTCCCATGTCCTTATCTAATCATTCCGCCAAATCCCAAGCACTTATAAATTCACCATGTACTCTCCTTGCAGTACTCTAATAATCCAGTCAGTACCTATGTACTCATGCAATGACCCAGGCACTAACTCATGCACTTCTACAATCCCTTGAGCACTACCTATACAGTTCAGTAATTTCCCTGTTACTACCTATGCACTCCTCTAATCACCCAGCCAGCTCCATGTCCTTATCTAATCATTGCGCCAATAACCAAGCACTTATAAATTCACCATACACTCTCCTTGCAGTACTCTAATCATCCAGTCACTACCCATGTACTCATGCAATGACCCAGGCACTAACTCATGAACTTCTACAATCCCTTGAGCAATACCTATACAGTTCAGTAATCTCCCTGTTACTACCTATGCATTCCTCCAATCACCCAGCCAGTCTCATGTCCTTTTCTAATCACTGCGCCAAAACCCAAGCACTTATAAATTCACCATGCACTCTCCTTGCAGTACTCTAATAATCCTGTCACTACCCATGCAATGACCCAGGCACTAACTCATGCACTTCTACAATCCCTTGAGCACTACCTATACAGTTCAGTAATTTCCCTGTTACTTCCTAGGCACTCCTCCAATCACCCAGCCAGTCCCATGTCCTTATCGAATCATTGCGCCAAAACCTAAGCACTTATAAATTCACTGTGAGAAGTTGGCCTGGTATATGCTGTCCACTAATTATAGTGGGCACCTTGCACCAGTCCAAACAACCCCTAATTGGAGATAGGTTAAAGACAACCTTTATTGAAAGCTATCCTAGTGGTAGCTATGGAGAGCAGCCTTCAGGCTAAGTCTTGAAGGAATGTAAAGCAGCTTGTTTTACCAGTCTATAATCTCTTGAGTGACCAAATGAAAGAGGACCACACCAGGTATATATTTAAAATATATGTATTTAGTCTTAAACACACCCCTCTAGTCTCTTTATGAGGCTAGAGTTCAAGTACATAAGTTACAAGTCAGTTATCAACAGTAATAGCACAAATACACGTTTGAGCCCTAGGGGCGTACCAAACCATATACCAATAAAGTGGTATAAGAACCACGACTGAGCTAGACACAAGGCCTAGAGCCTGTAGAAGTGCTTGGCCCTCAAGGAACCACCCAAGGTAGTGACACAGGGGACCCACGGGGGACGCGTGCAGTGTGAGAACACAGCCGCGAGCCGCCGTTGACTTCTATGGGGAATGTCGCGGAAAGAGTTTTAAAGAAAAAGGACACTTAGAGGAGGACTTGGAGCAAACCCCTTTAGAACTAGGCTGTTCTAGAGTCAATACCCACGGGAGCACTGGAGTACTCGTGTTACCTCACCCAGGGAAGCCGGGTGCATAGGTGTCTTTCGGGGTCGGGTTTCGTCGTCGTTTTCAATGGCGATCTGCTGCAAAGTGCTGCTGGCGACCAAGTCGAAAGTGTTCGGGTGGATCCAAAGGTGGATCGAAGATCTGAAGAACCTGAAAGCAGAGGGGACAGAGTCTGGGTCACTAGCCAGTGACCAGGAAGGCGATGAGCAGATGCCCACCGATGTCGGGTGCTTCAGGTCGATTGACAGTCGTCTTGACTCTTCAGCCACGAGGTCCAGGAGGCATCGACGATGACCAGGAGCTGTATTTGATCTGCACAACGAAGTCTGTCGTTTGCTGAGGTGTCGGCGACCGGATTGGACCCAACAAGCCTTGTCAACGGCAATTCACGTGGAAATAGAAGAAGGACGGTGGTACCGACCAGCAAGGTCTGAGGGACTCACTCAGCGAGGGTTTGTCAGGGCACATCTGGAGCAACTAGGGAAGCTCAAGCAGAAGAAGAGTTGCCTTCGGGAGGGCCCACTAGCCAACGGAATAGCGACCGCGAAGGAGCCTCAAGTGGACACACTTGGAGCTGCCTCACAGGACACTCGTGGAGTGGAGGCCAGTGATCTTCGGTGCAGTCGGTGCTGGAGGTGGGGGCTACTCGGAGCCCAAAGCACAACTTCATGAGAGACCAGGAAGAGGATGCACTTTCAAAAACACTTGGTGTCCAGGGGTCACAGTTCCACATTACCCACGACAGCTACGGGCCTCAGCTTTGCTGGGGACTCAGAGCAGCCTCAGGGAAGTCTGGAAATCTACCTCTGGTGATGCAAAGACTTCGGAGTCTGGCGGGAGCTTCAGCGATGCAGACCGGACAATTGCTTCTTTGGTGCCTGCCAAGCAGGGGAGTCACTCCTTGACCCCAAGAGAGATTCTTCAGTCCTCTAGTCTTCAGGTAGAGCGTCGAAGTTCCAGGATTCAGTGTACAGAGTTTCGTCCAGGGATATCTAAAGTCCTAAGGACTGGGGTCCCATACTTATACCAAGTTAGGGGGTTGGACATACTCTGGTTACCCACCTATGGGAGGGTCAGGGAAGAGGGGTGGTTACACCCATTTCCCTTTGTCCAGTTTTGCGCCAGAGCAGGGGCAGGTAGCCCCTGCAACCGGTTTGAACTGGCATATGCACAGGGACACCAAATGTGCCCCCAGTGCAGGACTTCAAAGCACCAGAGGGTGCTCCCGCCCAGTCCCAATACACATTATCCTGTCTGGGGAGGTGGTTACACCTCCCTGCGACAGGAAACCTATTGTCCAGGCCTCCCCTGCCGGAGTTTCAGTCAGCAGAAGGAGGCCAGACCCGTGTCTGTGGCAGCGGCATCCATTTTGTGATGTCAGGGCTCTGGAAAGAAGTTACCGGGTAGCCCGGTGTGTACATGTCTCTCCCTTTAGAAGGGTTTAATGCTACCCCCGCCGCCAGGCTTGGTGGGGGGTAGTATTCCAAGATGTTTGACACCAAACACGACATGTTTTGGTGCAGCCAGTCCAAAGTTAGCATTGTACCGCGAGGATATAATGCACTTAAGAGTATATGGTCAGGCTGTACCACAAACAGCATCAGAGGAGGGACTCCGAACGCTGGAGAGGGGCTCTGCTCATGCAGGGCACCCTCTCACATAAAAACCAAGCACTCTGCCTTCAGGATTGGTAAGGCCTGTCATAGGAGTGACTTATAGGTTTATATGTGTGTGCAATGGTAGTGATATAGGTAGCCTATACCACTGTAAGGGGTGCATGCACCACCTTACCCAGGCTGCAGTAGCAGACCTGTGGTGTCATTTTGGATGGCCTTCCAGGGGTGGCACAATACATGCTGCAGCCCCTGGTAGGCCTCTGAGGTACCTATGCCCTGGGTACATAGTATACCATATACTAGGGACTTATAAGGGCACTCCAGATTCCAATCAGAGATGTGCCTAAGGCACATGGAAACCATTTTAGAGAGGAAGCAGCTAGGCTGGGGTTCTGATTAGCAGGGCCCCAGCCAGACTAAAGTCGAAAAACAGTGAAGCATCAGCAAAAAGTGGGGGTACCCATGTGAAGCAGATCCTACTCTCCTACACAACCCTCCCCCAAACGTAGGGACATTAAACTAACCTTGACCAGTTGAGTCTTCATGTTCTAAGTGGAAGTACCTAGAGAGTCCATCTGCATTGGCATGGTTACTCCCAGGTCTATGTTCCACTGTAAAGTCCATCCCCTGTAGGGAAATGGACCACCTAAGCAGTTTGGGGTTTTCACCCTTCATTTGTTTTAGCCATAGGAGGGGCTTGTGGTCTGTTTGAACAAGGAAGTGAGTACCAAACAAGTATGGCCTCAACTTCTTCAGAGCCCAAACCACAGCAAAGGCCTCCTCTCTATGGCTGACCAACGTTTCTCTCTAGGGGTCAGCCTTCTGCTAATAAAAGCTACTGGCTGATCCTGACCTTCATCATTCAATTGTGACAGTACAGCCCCTACCCCCAATTCAGATGCATCTGTTTGGACAATGAACTTCTTGGAGTAATCAGGACTCTGGAGAATGGGAGCAGTGCACATGGCCTGCTTCAGGTCATCAAATGCCTTTTGACAGCTAGCTGTCCACTGAACCTTTTGGGCATTTTCTTGGAAGTTAAGTCATTCAGGGGTGTCACGATTGATTCATACCCCTTGACAAATCTCCTATAGTACCCAGTCAGGCCTAAGAAGGCTCTCACCTGAGTCTGGGTGGTTGGAGCAACCCAGTCCATGATGGTCTGGATTTTGCTCTGCAATGGTTGAACCTGGCCTCCACCCACAAGGTGGCCCAGGTACACAACCTGACTCTGCCCTATCTGGCACTTGGTGGCCTTGATAGTGAGGCCTGCCTTTTGCAGGGCCTCCAAAACATTTCTGAGGTGGACCAGGTGATCCTCCCAGGTGGAGCTAAAGACAGCAATATCATCTAGATATGCTGCACTGTAGGCCTCCAGACCTGTAAGGACTGTATTCACCAACCTCTGAAAAGTGGCAGGTGCATTCTTCAGACCAAAGGGCATTACCACAAATTGATAATGTCCACTAGGGGTTGAGAATGCTGTTTTTGGCTTTGCATCATCAGCTAGACTGATCTGCCAGTAGACAGCTGTCAGGTCAAATGTGCTTAGATACTTGGCTGAGGCCAAAGTGTCTATTAGCTCATCTGCCCTAGGTATTGGATGGGCATCAGTCCTAGTAACTGCATTGAGACCCCTGTAGTCCACACAAAACCTCATCTCGCTTTTCCCACCACTGGTGTGAGGTTTTGGCACAAGGACCACTGGACTAGCCCAAGGGCCATCTGAGGATTCAATAACTCCCAAATCCAACATTTTCTGGACTTCTGTCCTGATACAGTCCCTGACATGGTCAGGTTGCCTATAAATCTTATTTTTAATAGGCAGACTGTCCCCAGTGTCCACTTCATGAGTGCACCAGGTGGTCTGACTTGGAGTCAGAGAGAACATATGTCTGTACTGATTGAGCACTTGTCTACAATCAGTTTGCTGCTGAGCAGTGAGGCTGCCTGCCAAGGCTACACCATCCACTGACCCATCATCAGGGTTCTGTGAGAGCAGGTCAGGGAGTGGGTCACTCTCTTCCTCCTGTCCCTCATCAGTAGCCATGAGCAAGCCCATGTCTGCCCTGTCCACATATGGCTTCAATCTGTTGACATGGAGAACCCTGTGGGGACTCCTGGGTGTTCCTAGGTCTACTAAATAGGTAACCTCACCCTTCTGTTCAACAATGGTATGGGGTCCACTCCACTTGTCTTGGAGAGCTGCTGGGGCCACTTGCTCCAGCACCCACACCTTCTGTCCTGGCTGGTAAGCAGTCAGTACAGCCTTTTGGTCATGCCAGGCTTTTTGCAGTTCCTGGCTAGCCTCAAGGTTTTTAGTTGCCTTTTTCATGTACTCAGCCATCCTGGAGCGGAGACCAAGTACATAGTCCACTATGTCTTGCTTTGGGGGCTTGAGAGGTAACTCCCATCCTTCCTTCACCAAGCACAATGGACCCCTGACAGGGTGACCAAACAAAAGTTCAAAAGGGCTGTAGCCAACCCCTTTTGAGGCACCTCCCTGTATGCAAATAAAAGGCAGGGCAAGAGTATGTCCCATCTTCGCCTGAGCTTTTCTGGGAGCCCTTTAATCATGCCCTTTAAGGTTTTGTTGAATCTCTCAACTAAACCATTGCATTGTGGGTGATAGGGTGTAGTGAACTTGTAAGTCACTCCACACTCCTTCCACATTGCCTTCAAGTATCCAGACATAATGTTTGCATCCCTGTCTGATACAACCTCCTTAGGGAAGCCCACTCTTGAGAAAATTCCCAGGAGGGCCCTTGCCACCACAGGTGCTGTAGTGGTCCTAAGGGGAATAGCCTCTGGGTACCTAGTGGCATGGTCCACCACCACCAGGATAAACCTGTGCCCAGATGCTGTTTTGGGATCCATGGGACCAACTATATCAATCCCCACTATTGCAAAGGGCACCCCCACCACAGGTAGTGGTATCAGGGGGGCCTTTGTGGTGCCACCTGCCTTCCCACTGGCTTGGCAGGTTACACAGGAGCGACAAAACTCCTTGGTGTCTTCAGACATGTGGGGCCAGTGAAAGTGAGGGACAGGTCTGTCCCAAGTCTTGTTCTGGCCCAGGTGACCTGCTAGGGGAATATCATGGGCTAGGGTCAATAGGAAGCCCCTGAACTTCAGAGGTATAACCAACCTCCTGGTGGCACCAGGCTTGGGGTCTCTACACTCTGAGTACAAGAGTCCATCATCCCAATACACTTTATGGGGACCACTAGCATTCCCAGCAGCCTCAGCAGCAGCTTGCTGTCTGAGGGGTTCAAGAGAGGGGCAGCTCTGCTGCTCCTGGCTCAGATCTGCCCTGGAAGGGCCCCCTGTCCCCAAGAACTCAACCTGGTCAGGTTCAAGCTCCTCTGGGACAGTTCCTTCCTCAGGACTGAGATCATCCCCCTCAAGAGACTGATCTTCCTTCTGAGCCAAGGGGGAAGGCACTGCCTTAACCCTACTACTCCTCCTCTTGGATGGCACTTGGTCCATTTTTCCAGGATCCAAGGCCTGTTCAGTGTTAGACATTTTGCTCTGTGACCTGGTCACAGCAAACACATCTGCAGGGATCCCCAGCATTTCTGCATGGGTCCTGAGCTCCACTTCTGCCCAAGCTGAAGTTTCAAGATCATTGCCAAGCAAGCATTCCACTGGTAGGTTTGCACTCACCACAACCTTCTTAAGGCCAGTTACCCTCCCCAGGAGAAGTTAACAACTGCCAGAGTATGGTCTGTTCTGACATTGCTAGCATTGGTCACTTGGTACATTTCACCAAGTATAATCTGCCCAGGATCCACAAGGTCTTGTGTCACCATGGTGACACTTGCCCCTGTGTCCCTAAATGCCAAAGCCTCTTTTCCATTGATTAAGGGCTGTTGCCTGTACTTGCCCAGATTACTGGGACTCACAGAGGAGGTCACATCCATGCCTCCATCACAGACTAGGACAGCCTGAGTGAGTTCTCTGACTAGGCCAGAGCTCATCTCATTACCCAGGGTCAACCCTACTAAACCCTTGGCCTGTGTACTCCCACCACCAATTGTAACTGCACTAGGGGAACAGGTGCCTTAGGGGCATTGGTGGGGGCTGGAATAGAGTCTTTGGACTTGGTGCAATCACTGGTCCAGTGTGTCTTTTGCTTACAGACTTTGCACCATGGTTTCTTTTGACCTTTTCCCTTGTTAGACTGGGAATCCCCACCTGAAGAAGATTTTTGGGGACCTTGTGAAGACTTCTGGTCTTTACCCTTCTCCCCACCCTTATCAGAGTTTTTAGAATCTTGCTTCTTATGGTCACCACCTTGGTTCTGTACCTTCTGCCTCACCCTGGTTCTGACCCATTTGTCTGCCTTCTTTCCCAATTCTTGGGGAGAGGTCAGATCAGAGTCCACCAGGTACTGATGCAACAGCTGATTTTGACTGTTATTAAGAATCTGCTCCCTCATGATAAGATTGTGCAATCCTGTGAAGTCACATACCTTACTGCCCATCAACCAACCTTCCAGAGCCTTAGCAGAACAATCCACATAGTCCACCCAGTCTTGAGTCTGTGCTTTTGGGTATCTCTGAACTTTAACCTGTATTGTTCAGTTGTTAGGCCAAACCCATCAATCAGATGCACTCTTCAAGACTTTGTAATTGTCAGCATCCTCCTCTCTAACAGTGAGGAGCTTATCTCTACCTTGGTCTGAAAAGGAGAGCCACAAGATTGCTGCCCACTGCTCCTGAGGGACCCTCTGTACTTTACAGGCCCTCTCCAGTGCAGTTATCCATTTGTGGATGTCATCCCCACTCTGGTAGGGAGGGACAATCTTGCTCAGGTTTCTATGGTCATAAGACCTTTCCCTATCTCTGGGGAAATTGCTGTCACCATGGGACTCTAGTCCCATCTTTTTCTCTGTCTATAGAGATCTAGGGACTCCCTGTCTATAGCCAACTGCTGTTTTCTGAGCTCAAGCTGGGCTTGTTCATACTGAAGCAGTCTCTTTCTCCTCTCATGAGATGATTCCCTCCTATGAGAGGAGACAGAGGTCCCTACTGAGGTGTCAGAGTGGTTAGACTCCTGAGAAGGAGATCTAGCCCTTCTGGGCACACTCACAACTCTTCCTGGGGGGGACAAAGGGGAGGTCATTCTGATCCTCCTCCTCCTCCTCAGGAGTAGCTGGATTATCCAGGTCAAGGTCATTGTCACCTTCCTGGCCAGTTTCAGAGGGGGGGGGTCCTGGGTGATTTCACCCCTGGCCCCTTCCTCATCTTCTGCCCCACCCTCTCTGCCTACCCCTTCAGACCCTGGTAGTCTTCTGAGATCATCCAGCAGGAGTACCTCTATGAGGCGTTGGGTGTTGGCACTTTTGCCTGTCTTCAGTTTCCTAGCAGTGCTTAATGCTCTCAATTCCAAGAATGGGAGATTATCATACTTGGAGGGAAGAAGCCCATTGGCTTCTGGCTGGGACCCACTGGTTCCTGGCCCTGAAGACATTACTAGTGTGGTGTGGTGTATGCACTACCTACTCTAGTGTGGCCTACTAAACTCTCTTGAGTTGTAGAAAGGGTGTGCTATCCCTTAACACACAACTCTAAGTTCAGTAGAACTTACTGTATCCTAAGCTTGTTTTATATGTACCTAAGGTACCCTTAGTGGTTTTCAGTTGATCAATTCAATTGAGATTATCTGGTAAAACAATAGCAAGGTGGAATTCCACACTGCACACCAATTTGAGAAGTTGGCTTGGTATATGCTGTCCACTAATTATAGTGGGCACCTTGCACCAGTCCAAACAACCCTTATTGGAGATAGGTTAAAGACAACCTTTATTGAAAGCTATCCTAGTGGTAGCTATGGAGAGCAGCCTTCAGGCTAAGTCTTGAAGGTATGTAAAGCAGCTTGTTTTACCAGTCTATAATCTCTTGAGTGACCAAATGAAAGAGGACCACACCAGGTATATATTTAAAATATATGTATTTAGTCTTAAACACACCCCTCTAGTCTCTTTATGAGGCTAGAGTTCGAAGTACATGAGTTACAAGTCAGTTATCAACAGTAATAGCACAAATGGACGTTTGAGCCCTAGGGGCGTACCAAACCATATACCAATAAAGTGGTATAAGAACCACGACTGAGCTAGACACAAGGCCTAGAGCCTGTAGAAGTGCTTGGCCCTCAAGGAACCACCCAAGGTAGTGACACAGGGGACCCACGGGGGACGCGTGCAGTGTGAGAACACAGCTGCGAGCCGCCGTTGACTTCTATGGGGAATGTCGCGGTTGGAGTTTTAAAGAAAAAGGACACTTAGAGGAGGACTTGGAGCAAACCCCTTTAGAACTAGGCTGTTCTAGAGTCAATACCCACGGGAGCACCGGAGTACTCGTGTTACCTCACCCAGGGAAGCCGGGTGCATAGGTGCCTTTCGGGGTCGGGTTTCGTCGTCGTTTTCAATGGCGATCTGCTGCAAAGTGCTGCTGGCGACCAAGTCGAAAGTGTTCGGGTGGATCCAAAGGTGGATCGAAGATCTGAAGAACCTGAAAGCAGAGGGGACAGAGTCTGGGTCACTAGCCAGTGACCAGGAAGGCGATGAGCAGATGCCCACCGATGTCGGGTGCTTCAGGTCGGTTGACGGTCGTCTTGACTCTTCAGCCACAAGGTCCAGGAGGCGTCGACGACAACCAGGAGCTGGATTCGAGCTGTCCCACAACGTCTGTCGATTGCTAAGGTGTCGGCGACCGGATTGGACCCAACAAGCCTTGGCAACGGCAAGTCACGTGGAAATAGAAGAAGGACGGTGGTACAGACCAGCAAGGTCTGAGGGACTCACCCAGCGAGGGTAAGTCAGGGCACGTTACCCACGACAGCTATGGGCCTCAGCTTTGCTGGGGACTCAGGGCAGCCTCTGGGAAGTCTGGAAATCCACCTCTGGTGATGCAAAGACTTCGGCGTCCGGCGGGAGCTTCAGTGATGCAGACCGGACAATTGCTTCTTAGGTGCCTGCCAAGCAGGGGAGTCACTCCTTGACCCCAAAGGAGATTCTTCAGTCCTCTAGTCTTGAGTAGAGCGTCGAAGTTCCAGGATTCAGTTACAGAGTTTCGTCCAGGGATATCTAAAGTCCTAAGGACTGGGGTCCCATACTTATACCAAGTTAGGGGGTTGGACATACTCTGGGGACCCACCTATGGGAGGGTCAGGGAAGAGGGGTGGTTACACCCATTTCCCTTTGTCCAGTTTCGCGCCAGAGCAGGAGCAGGTAGCCCCTTCAACCGGTTTGAACTGGCATATGCACAGGGACACCAAATGTGCCCCCAGTGGAGGACTTCAAAGCACCAGAGGGTGCTCCCGCCCATCCCCAATACACATTATCCTGTCTGGGGAGGTGGTTACACCTCCCTGCGACAGGAAACCTATTGTCCAGGCCTCCCCTGCCAGAGTTTCAGTCAGCAGCAGGAGGCCAGACCCGTGTCTGTGGCAGCGGCATCCATTTTGTGATGCCAGGGCTCTGGAAAGAAGTTACCGGGTAGCACGGTGTGTACATGTCTCTCCCTCTAGAAGGGTGGAATGCTACCCCCGCCGCCAGGACTGGCAGGGGGTAGTATTCCAAGATGTTTGACACCAAACACGACATGTTTTGGTGCAGCCAGTCCAAAGTTAGCATTGTACCGCGAGGATATAATGCACTTAAGAGTATATGGTCAGGCTGTACCACAAACAGCAACAGAGGAGGGACTCCGAAGGCTGTAGATGGGCTCTGCTCATGCAGGGGCACCCTCTCACATAAAAACAAAGTACTCTGCCTTCAGGATTGGTAAGGCCTGCCATAGAAGTGACTTATAGCTTTATATGTGTGTGCAATGGTAGTGATATAGGTAGCCTATACCACTGTAAGGGGTGCATGCACCACCTTACCCAGGCTGCAGTAGCAGACCTGTGGTGTCATTTTGGATGGCCTTCCAGGGGTGGCACAATACATGCTGCAGCCCCTGGTAGGCCTCTGAGGTACCTATGCCCTGGGTACATAGTATACCATATACTAGGGACTTATAAGGGCACTCCAGATTTCAATCAGAGATGTGCCTAAGGCACATGGAAACCATTTTAGAGAGGAAGGAGCTAGGCTGGGGTTCTGATTAGCAGGGCCCCAGCCAGACTAAAGTCGAAAAACAGTGAAGCATCAGCAAAAAGTGGGGGTACCCATGTGAAGCAGATCCTACTCTCCTACATTCACCATGCACTCTCCTTGCAGTACTCTAATCATCCAGTCAATACCCATGTACTCATGCAATGACCCAGACACTAACTCATGCACTTCTACAATCCCTTGAGCACTACCTATACAGTTCAGTAATCTCCCTGTTACTACCTATGCACTCCTTCAATCACCTGGCCAGTCGCTTGTCCTTATCTAATAACTGCGCCAAAACCCAAGCACTTATAAATTCACCATGCACTTTCATTGCAGTACTCTAATCATGCAGTCACTACTCATGCAATGACCCAGGCACTAACTCATTCACTTCTACAATCCCTTGAGCACTACCAATACAGTTCAGTAATCTCCCTGTTACTACCTACACATTCCTCCAATCACCCAGCCAGTCTCATGTCCTTATCTAATCACTGCGTCAAAACCCAAGCACTTATAAATTCATCATCCACTTTCCTTGCAGTACTCTAATCATCCAGTCACTACCCATGTACTCATGCAATGACCCAGGCACTAACTCATGTACTTCTATAAACCCTTGAGCGCTACCTATACAGTTTAGTAATCTCCTTGTCACTACTCGTGCACTCCTCCAATCACCTTCCTACTCCCATGTCCTTATCCAATCACTGAGCCAAAACCCAACCACTTACAAATTCATCATGCACTCTCCTTGCAGTACTCTAATCATCCAGTCAGTACCCATGTAGTCATGCAATGACCCAGGCACTAACTCATTCACTTCTACAATCCCTTGAGCGCTACCTATATAGTTTGGTAATCTCCCTGTTACTACCTATGCACTCCTCCAATCACCCAACTAGTCCCATGTCCTTATCCAATGATTGCGCCAAAACTGAAGCATTTATAAATGCACCATGCACTCTCCTTGCAGTATTATAATCATCCAGTCACTACCCATGTACTAATGCAATGACCAAGGCACTAACTCATGCATTTCTATAATCCCTTGAGAACTACCTATACAGTTCAGTAATCTCCTTGTTACTACTTATGCGCTCCTCCAATCACCCAGCTAGTCCCATGTCCTTATCCAATCACTGCGCCAAAACCCAAGCACTCATAAATTCGCCATGCACTCTCCTTGCAGAACTCTAATCATCCAGTCACTACCCATGTACTCATGCAATGACCCAGGCACTAACTCATGTACTTCTACAATCCCTTGAGCACTACCTATACAGTTCAGTAATCTCCCTGTTACTACCTATGCACTCCTCCAATCACCCAGCCAGTCTCATGTCCTTATGTAATAACTGCGCCAAAACCCAAGGACTTATAAATTCACCATGCACTCTCATTGCTGTACTCTAATCATCCAGTCACTACCCATGCAATGACCAAGGCACAAACTCATGCACTTCTACAATCCCTTGAGCACTACCTATACAGTTCAGTACTCTCCCTGTTACTACCTACGCACTCCTCCAATCACCCAGCCAGTCCCATGTCCTTATCTAATTACTGCGCGAAAACCCAAGCACTTATAAATTCACCATGCACTCTCCTTGCAGTACTCAAATCAGCCAGTCACTAAACATAAAATGACCGAGGCACTAAGTCATGCACTTCAACAATCCCTTGAGCACTACCCATACAGTTTAGTAATTTCCCTGTTACTAGTTATGCACTCCTCCAATCACCCAGTCAGCCCCATGTCCTTATATAATCATTGCGCCAAAACCCAAGCACTTATAAATTCACCATGCACTCTCCTTGCAGAACTCTAATCATCCAGTCACTACCCATGTACTCATGCAATGACCCAGGCACTAACTCATGCACTTCTACAATCCCTTGAGCGCTACCTATGCAGTTCAGTAATTTCCCTGTTACTACCTATGCACTCCTCCAATCAGCCAGCCAGTCCCATGTCCTTATGTAATCAGTGCACCAAAACCCAAGCAGCAGGAGGCCAGACCCGTGTCTGTGGCAGCGGCATCCATTTTGTGATGCCAGGGCTCTGGAAAGAAGTTACCGGGTAGCACGGTGTGTACAAGTCTCTCCCTCTAGAAGGGTGGAATGCTACCCCCGCCGCCAGGACTGGCAGGGGGGTAGTATTCCAAGATATTTGACACCAAACACGACATGTTTTGGTGCAGCCAGTCCAAAGTTAGCATTGTACCGCGAGGATATAATGCACTTAAGAGTATATGGTCAGGCTGTACCACAAACAGCATCAGAGGAGGGACTCCGAACGCTGTAGAGGGGCTCTGCTCATGCAGGGGCACCCTCTCACATAAAAACGAAGTACTCTGCCTTCAGGATTGGTAAGGCCTGCCATAGGAGTGACTTATAGGTTTATATGTGTGTGCAATGGTAGTGATATAGGTAGCCTATACCACTGTAAGGGGTGCATGCACCACCTTACCCAGGCTGCAGTATCAGACCTGTGGTGTCATTTTGGATGGCCTTCCAGGGGTGGCACAATACATGCTGCAGCCCCTGGTAGGCCTCTGAGGTACCTATGCCCTGGGTACATAGTATACCATATACTAGGGACTTATAAGGGCACTCCAGATTTCAATCAGAGATGTGCCTAAGGCACATGGAAACCATTTTAGAGAGGAAGCAGCTAGGCTGGGGTTCTGATTAGCAGGGCCCCAGCCAGACTAAAGTCGAAAAACAGTGAAACATCAGCAAAAAGTGGGGGTACCCATGTGAAGCATATCCTACTCTCCTACATTCACCATGCACTCTCCTTGCAGTACTCTAATCATCCAGTCAATACCCATGTACTCATGCAATGACCCAGGCACTAACTCATGCACTTGTACAATCCCTTGAGCACTACCTATACAGTTCAGTAATCTCCCTGTTACTACCTATGCACTCCTTCAATCACCTGGCCAGTCTCATGTCCTTATCTAATAACTGCGCCAAAACCCAAGCACTTATAAATTCACCATGCACTCTCATTGCAGTAGTCTATTCATGCAGTCACTACCCATGCAATGACCCAGGCACTAACTCATTCACTTCTACAATCCCTTGAGCACTACCAATACAGTTCAGTAATCTCCCTGTTACTACCTACACATTCCTCCAATCACCCAGCCAGTCTCATGTCCTTATCTAATCACTGCGCCAAAACCCAAGCACTTATAAATTCATCATCCACTCTCCTTGCAGTACTCTAATCATCCAGTCACTACCCATGTACTCATGCAATGACCCAGGCACTAACTCATGTACTTCTATAAACCCTTGAGCGCTACCTACACAGTTTAGTAATCTCCTTGTCACTACTCGTGCACTCCTCCAATCACCTTCCTACTCCCATGTCCTTATCCAATCACTGAGCCAAAACCCAACCACTTACAAATTCATCATGCACTCTCCTTGCAGTACTCTAATCATCCAGTCAGTACCCATGTAGTCATGCAATGACCCAGGCACTAACTCATTCACTTCTACAATCCCTTGAGCGCTACCTATATAGTTTGGTAATCTCCCTGTTACTACCTATGCACTCCTCCAATCACCCAACTAGTCCCATGTCCTTATCCAATGATTGCGCCAAAACTGAAGCATTTATAAATGCACCATGCACTCTCCTTGCAGTATTATAATCATCCAGTCACTACCCATGTACTAATGCAATGACCAAGGCACTAACGCATGCATTTCTGTAATCCCTTGAGAACTACCTATACAGTTCAGTAATCTCCTTGTTACTACTTATGCGCTCCTCCAATCACCCAGCTAGTCCCATGTCCTTATCCAATCACTGCGCCAAAACCCAAGCACTCATAAATTCGCCATGCACTCTCCTTGCAGAACTCTAATCATCCAGTCACTACCCATGCAATGACCCAGGCACTAACTCATGCACTTCTACAATCCCTTGAGCACTACCTATACAGTTCAGTAATCTCCCTGTTACTACCTACGCACTCCTCCAATCACCCAGCCAGTCCCATGTCCTTATCTAATTACTGCGCGAAAACCCAAGCACTTATAAATTCACCATGCACTCTCCTTGCAGTACTCAAATCAGCCAGTCACTAAACATGCAATGACCGAGGCACTAAGTCATGCACTTCAACAATCCCTTGAGCACTACCCATACAGTTTAGTAATTTCCCTGTTACTAGTTATGCACTCCTCCAATCACCCAGTCAGCCCCATGTCCTTATCTAATCATTGCGCCAAAACCCAAGCACTTATAAATTCACCATGCACTCTCCTTGCAGAACTCTAATCATCCAGTCACTACCCATGTACTCATGCAATGACCCAGGCACTAACTCATGCACTTCTACAATCCCTTGAGCGCTACCTATGCAGTTCAGTAATTTCCCTGTTACTACCTATGCACTCCTCCAATCAGCCAGCCAGTCCCATGTCCTTATATAATCAGTGCACCAAAACCCAAGCACTTATAAATTCACTATGCACTCTGCTTGCAGTTCTGTAATCATCCAGTCACTACCCATGTACTCATGCAATGACCCAGGCACTAACTCATGGACTTCTACAATCCCTTGAGCACTACCTATACAGTTTAGTAATCTCCCTGTTACTACCTATGCACTCCTCCAATTACTCAGCCAGTCCCATGTCCTTATCCAATCATCCCGCCATAAACAAGCACTTATAAATTCAACATGCATTCTCTTTGGAGCACTTTCATCATCCAGTCACTACTCATGCACTCATGCAATGACCCAGGCACTAACTCATGCACTTCTACAATTCCTTGAGCGCTACCTATACAGTTCAGTAATTTCCCTGTTACTACCTATGCACTCCTCCAATCACCCAGCCAGTCCCATGTCCTTATCTAATCAGTGCGCCCAAACCCAAGCACTTATAAATTCACTATGCACTCTGCTTGCAGTACTGTAATCATCCAGTCACTACCCATGTACTCATGCAATGACCCAGGCACTAACTCATGCACTTCTACAATCCCTTGAGCACTACCTATACAGTTCAGTAATCTCCCTGTTACTACCTATGCAATCCTCCAATCACCCAGCCAGTCTCATGTCCTTATCTAATCACTGCGCCAAATCCCAAGCACTTATAAATTCACCATGCACTCTCATTGCAGTACTCTAATCATGCAGTCACTACCCATGCAATGACCCAGGCACTAACTCATGCACTTCTACAATCCCTTGAGCACTACCTATACAGTTCAGTAATCTCCCTGTTACTACCTATGCATTCCTCCAATCACCCAGCCAGTCTCATGTCCGTATCTAATCACTGTGCCAAAACCCAAGCACTTATAAATTCACCATGCACTCTCCTTGCAGTACTCTAATCATCCAGTCACTACCCATGCAATGACCCAGGCACTAACTCATGCACTTCTACAATCCCTTGAGCACTACCTATACAGTTTAGTAATTTCCCTGTTACTAGTTATGCACTCCTCCAATCACCCAGACAGTCCCATGTCCTTATCTAATCATTCAGCCAAAACCCAAGCACTTATAAATTCACCATGCACTCTCCTTGCAGTACTCTAATCATCCAGTCAGTACATATGTACTCATGCAATGACCCAGGCACTAACTCATGGACTTCTACAATCCCTTGAGTGCCTCCTATATAGCCTAGTAATCTCCCTGTTACTACCTATGCACGCCTCCAATTACCCAGCCAGTCCCATGTCCTTATCCAATCACTGCGCCAAAACCCAAGCACTTTTAAATTCACCATGCACTCTCCTTGCAGTACTCTAATCATCCAGTCACTTCCCATGTACTCATGCAATGACCCAGGCAGTAACTCATGCACTTCTACAATCCCTTGAGCACTACCTATACAGTTCAGTAATCTCCTGTTACTCCCTATGCACTCCTCCAATGACCCAGCCAGTCTCATGTCCTTATCTAATCACGGCGCCAAAACCCAAGCACTTTTAAATTCACCATGCACTCTCCTTGCAGTACTCTAATCATCCAGTCACTTCCCATGTACTCATGCAATGACCCAGGCAGTAACTCATGCACTTCTACAATCCCTTGAGCAGTACCTATACAGTTTAGTAATTTCCCTGTTACTAGTTATGCACTCCTCCAATCACCCAGACAGTCCCATGTCCTTATCTAATCATTCCGCCAAAACCCAAGCACTTATAAATTCACCATGCACTCTCCTTGCAGTACTCTAATCATCCAGTCAGTACCTATGTACTCATGCAATGACCCAGGTACTAACTCATGCACTTCTACAATTCCTTGAGCACTACCTATACAGTTCAGCAATTTCCCTGTTACTACCTATGCACTCCTCTAATCACCCAGCCAGTTCCATGTCCTTATCTAATCATTGCACCAAAAACCAAGCACTTATAAATTGACCATGCACTCTCCTTGCAGTACTCTAATCATCCAATCACTTACCATGTACTCATGCAATGACCCAGGCAGTAACTCATGCACTTCTACAATCCCTTGAGCACTACCTATACAGTTCAGTAATCTCCATGTTACTACCTATGCACTCCTCCAATCACCCTGCCAGTCTCATGTCCTTATCTAATCCAAAACCCAAGAACTTTTAAATTCACCATGCACTCTCATTGCAGTACTCTAATCATTCAGTCACTACCCATGCAATGACCCAGGCACTAACTCATGCACTTCTACAATCCCTTGAGCACTACCTATACAGTTCAGTAATCTCCCTGTTACTACCTATGCACTCCTCCAATCACCCAGCCAGTCCCATGTCCTTATCTAATCAGTGCGCCCAAACCCAAGCACTTATAAATTCACTATTCACTCTGCTTGCAGTACTGTAATCATCCAGTCACTACCCATGTACTCATGCAATGACCCAGGCACTAACTCATGGACTTCTACAATCCCTTGAGCACTACCTATACAGTTTAGTAATCTCCCTGTTACTACCAATGCACTCCTCCAATTACCCAGCCAGTCCCATGTCCTTATCCAATCATTCCGCCATTACCCAAGCACTTATAAATTCAACATGCATTCTCTTTGGAGCACTTTCATCATCCAGTCACTACCCATGTACTCATGCAATGACCCAGGCACTAACTCATACACTTCTACAATCCCTTGAGCACTACCTATACAGTTTAGTAATCTCCCTGTTACTACCTATGCACTCCTCCAATTACCCAGCCAGTCCCATGTCCTTATCCAATCATTCTGCCAATACCCAAGCACGTATAAATTCACCATGCACTCTCTTTGCAGCACTTTAATCATCCAGTCACTACTCATGCACTCATGCAATGACCCAGGCACTAACTCATGCACTTCTACAATCCCTTGAGCACTACCTATACAGTTCAGTTATTTCCCTGTTACTACCTTTGAACTCCTCCACTCACCCAGCCAGTCCCATGTCCTTATCTAATCATTGCGCCAAAACCCAAGCACTTATAAATTAACCATGCACTCTCCTTGCAGTACTCTAATCATCCAGTCACTACCCATGTACTCATGCAATGACCCAGGCACTAACTCATGCACTTCTACAATCCCTTGAGCACTACCTATACAGTTCAGTAATCTCCCTGTTACTACCTATGCAATCCTCGAATCACCCAGCCAGTCTCATGTCCTTATCTAATCACTGCGCCAAAACCCAAGCACTTATAAATTCACCATGCACTCTCATTGCAGTACTCTAATCATGCAGTCACTACCCATGCAATGACCCAGGCACTAACTCATGCACTTCTACAATCCCTTGAGCACTACCTATACAGTTCAGTAATCTCCCTGTTACTACCTATGCATTCCTCCAATCACCCAGCCAGTCTCATGTCCTTATCTAATCACTGTGCCAAAACCCAAGCACTTATAAATTCACCATGCACTCTCCTTGCAGTACTCTAATCATCCAGTCACTACCCATGCAATGACCCAGGCACTAACTCATGCACTTCTACAATCCCTTGAGCACTACCTATACAGTTTGTAATTTCCCTGTTACTAGTTATGCACTCCTCCAATCACCCAGACAGTCCCATGTCCTTATCTAATCATTCAGCCAAAACCCAAGCACTTATAAATTCACCATGTTCTCCTTGCAGTACTCTAATCATCCAGTCAGTACATATGTACTCATGCAATGACCCAGGCACTAACTCATGGACTTCTACAATCCCTTGAGTGCCTCCTATATAGCTTAGTAATCTCCCTGTTACTACCTATGCACGCCTCCAATTACCCAGCCAGTCCCATGTCCTTATCCAATCACTGCGCCAAAACCCAAGCACTTTTAAATTCACCATGCACTCTCCTTGCAGTACTCTAATCATCCAGTCACTTCCCATGTACTCATGCAATGACCCAGGCAGTAACTCATGCACTTCTACAATCCCTTGAGCACTACCTATACAGTTCAGTAATCTCCCTGTTACTCCCTATGCACTCCTCCAATGACCCAGCCAGTCTCATGTCCTTATCTAATCACGGCGCCAAAACCCAAGCACTTTTAAATTCACCATGCACTCTCCTTGCAGTACTCTAATCATCCAGTCACTTCCCATGTACTCATGCAATGACCCAGGCAGTAACTCATGCACTTGTACAATCCCTTGAGCAGTACCTATACAGTTTAGTAATTTCCCTGTTACTAGTTATGCACTTCTCCAATCACCCAGACAGTCCCATGTCCTTATCTAATCATTCCGCCAAAACCCAAGCACTTATAAATTCACCATGCACTCTCCTTGCAGTACTCTAATCATCCAGTCATTACCTATGTACTCATGCAATGACCCAGGTACTAACTCATGCACTTCTACAATTCCTTGAGCACTACCTATACAGTTCAGTAATTTCCCTGTTACTACCTATGCACTCCTCTAATCACCCAGCCAGTTCCATGTCCTTATCTAATCATTGCGCCAAAAACCAAGCACTTATAAATTGACCATGCACTCTCCTTGCAGTACTCTAATCATCCAATCACTACCCATGTACTCATGCAATGACCCAGGCAGTAACTCATGCACTTCTACAATCCCTTGAGCACTACCTATACAGTTCAGTAATCTCCCTGTTACTACCTATGCACTCTTCCAATAACCCAGCCAGTCTCATGTCCTTATCTAATCCCTGCGCCAAAACCCAAGCACTTATAAATTCACCATGCACTCTCATTGCAGTACTGTAATCATCCAGTCACTATCCATGCAATGACCCAGGCACTAATTCATGCACTTCTACAATCCCTTGAGCACTACCTATACTGTTCAGTAATCTCCCTGTTATTATCTATGCAATCCTCCAATCACCCAGCCAGTCCCATGTCCTTATCCAATCACTGCGCCAATACCCAAGCACTTATAAATTCATCATGTACTCTTTTTGCAGCACTCTAAGCATCCAGTCACTACCCATGTACTCATGCAATGACTCAGACACTAATACATGCACTATTAAAATCCCCTGTCCACTGCCCATGCAGTCCTCTAAACACTACTCATTCACTCCTACAATTATCCAGGTAGTACCTGTGTACTGCAGCAAATGTATTGTGATTTCAAAACAAAGCATTTAATTGGTTTTTATGTAGAACGTGTCTGTTTACTAATAGAATGGTATATTTTATAGATTTATATTAATAATATTAAATTTTTTTAAACGTTTTTTACAGATATTCTTCATCATCATTAAAAAAGACTTACCATGACTAAAAAAACAGTAAAGAGGAAACAACAAAAGAAAGAATATTATTTAAAGAAAAGACAACGGCAAGAATTAGATTAACTACAACATGTGGGAAAAAAGAAAAATTCTTGCGGTAAGAGAACAATAGAATTTATTAAAAGACTTTGAAGGACTAGAAACAGTTTGCACAACGTAGAAAATAGAAAGAATACCTCAAGAAGAAAGAAGAATGAAACGAAAAAAGTACAAATTAATGGCAAATCATGTTCTAAAAAAACAATCTATGGTAAAAGGAGAAAGAATCAATTTGATGAAATAAGGAAAAGAATGTTTCACAATAGAGTAGTATTACATTTATTAAAAGATGGTAAGAAATATAAAAAAGATCAGCATTTTTTAAAAAGAAGAAACAGATTGAAACTATTGTTGAAAAGGCTTTTGAATTAAAAAGGAAAATATTCATTTTAGTTTTAAACAGAATTCGATCATTAGGTAAGCCAATACGTTTTATGAAGACCAAAAGTAAAAAGAAGAGACTAATTAACAGAACTAACTTTTGTGATTTTTTTTGGGGTGAATGAAAGCACACTTCAAGTTCAGAGCCTTTTTTTAATGAAGAGAGTTATTTTCAAACCAATACATTAGTGCACGCAATTGATACCAGTGGTCGTGCTTATGAAGTGAAGAACGGTTGTACAATTGAGAAAGAAAAGATGGTTCCTACAAATGTAGAAGAAGTGATAGCTGATGAAGTTCTAGGGAGACGTACTAAAGCCCCAGTGTATACTTGGGATTGTAGTAGTATTTGTAGTATACCTCAGGAGTCTATTGATATTTTACGAAATTTCTTACGAGTATACAGTAACAAAAGTGTTAAACAAAAGATTAAGATGCTGCAACGTCTAGATCCTTGCAAAGTGAGAAAAAATACTGGTTTGCAAGGTCATTCTCTGGCTTGTCTTTGTAGAAAAGTGTGTCAAAGTGTTTTTCATCATTTCAGAATGTTAGCAGTACATCACTCTCAAATGCGGAAGTTAGTCAGAAGATTGTACTACGCAAAAAGTCCAGCAATAATTTTAAGTGATTTAAATAGTGCTCTTTTGCATGGGTCAGTATGAAATGTAAAAAAAGTTTGTGATGAAATAGAGTTTCGTTACTTTGGTCCTGAACAAGAGTGTAGAGAAAGTGAGACATTGATAGAAGTAGGTGTTGAAGAAGACAAGCAAGATAGTAGTACTGAGAAATTTGAAGAAGAAATTACAAAGTTTAAGGTAATTTGTTGTGAAAGACCAAATTATGTTTCTATTTGTTGTCGACGAACTCACTATAAAAATCAAACTAGGAATATTGATCTGTATTTAAAAAGTGAAAAAGAAAACAATGATAAGTGGAAGGAATTTGCAACTTATTTGTTGGTAGAAGATTGCTTTAATTTGGGAAGTGATCAATGTATTTGTAAATATTGTTATACCAAATTAGAGGAAAACAAAATGCCAGCTAGAGCTGTACATAAAAACCTAGAGTTGGTAGCTATTCCTCCAGAGCTGGTAGATTTAAATACTTATGAGTCCATTCTGATTCAATGTGTGCACCCGTTTCAGGCTATTGTTCGTATGGAGCCTAAAACAGATAAGTTGCCTCCCAGAGATTTACAGAGAGGATTAAAAGGAAGAGTTGTGTTTTTACCTTTAGATTTAACCCTATTACTGCCCATTGAAAATCCTTCAGTGCCAAGCCATTTCATGACTTTTTGGAGTGCTTTGCTTTAACATGCTGTAGTTTGTGTAATTACGATTATTATGGTGGTAAACTATATATTTTTGGTTTCAGTACTTCTGGTACTATCAATTTATATATAAAACATACATTTATAACACACCCTGAAGTCACATGACACAATTCAAGATGGCCGACAAGTGACAGCGAAAATGATAAGTGTAAGTGACCGCGTTCGTAGGGTAATAAAAAAAATAGTGTTTTCCAAATGCAGATACACAGAAATATTTATTATTCTGTTAGCTCACCAGGTAAAAAGGCAGGTTTTGATTTTCCTTTCGTTTTTTTGTGTTTTTTATGGCTATCTATCATACTATGACATAGATAAAAGGCACATACATTTTTCAAGTGTTTCTATTGTTGTGCAGAATCTAAAATTATAAGCCTAGCAAAATTGGTTCACAGTAGTAAAATGGATGTTTCCGAGGCGCCTGTTAGTAAAGATATGAAAATTCATATTTTTGCTTCTTTGGACAGCACTTTACGTACTACAAAATGGCCGACATGCTGTTTCGTCTGTTCTTGTTTTTCATATAATGGTCTCAATCTTATTATTGGAGATGTGTTCAACATCTCAAAATGTATTTTCTGACTTTTATGCAAAGCAGTGATGCATATTTTGTGAATAGGTGACATATGATTTCATGCATAGTCTCTTGAAGGTCACAGTTCTTGACCTTTGACCCCAAATGGTAGCTCCTGGAAGTGTGCAAAGGATGTATCTTTGTAACAGTGAAATTGTTTATGCAAAGTGAGGTATCATTGGAAAAGTCATTGCCTGATCTCAAAGGTCAACTAGTCAAATTTTTTATGAGGTTAAAAAACCGTGACCTTTGACCCCTAAATACACATTTTTTAACCTTTTTTAGTTTTTATTATGTTACCTTTGGATCAATTTCAGCAAGTGTGGTATTATCAAACTTGTCAAGAAAAGTAAAAAAATATATTTTTTCAAATTGTTGGAGAAGTCATAATATTTGACCTTTGACCTCTATTTGCACTTATTGTAAGTGTTTCAAGGTGTTTATTCCATTATTGCTAGATCATTTTTTACAAGTATTGCAGTGTTTGAATTGTCATGATAAGGACTTACATTTTTCTAGGTTAAATTGGTATGGGGGGGTCATGTGGTTTTACCTTTGACCTCTACGTTCACTAATCTAAGTGTTTCATGATCATTAATCCAATACTGTTAGATCATTTTTTACAAGTGTGTCATTATTGGAATTGTCATGAGAAGTACTTAATTCCTATTTAGTTACTGTGCTGGAGGAGGTAATGCTTTTGACCTTTGACCTCTAATTATACTTGTTTAGGTGTTTCAATGTCGTTATTGCACTACCCTTGGATCATTTGTTACTAGTGTTGAATTGTAATTGTCTTGAAAGATACTTGCATTTTCATTAGTTTAATTGGTGTTGGGGGATCATGTCTGTTGACCTTTGACCTCTAATTTCACTATTCTAAGTCGTTCAAGGTCATTAATCCATTACAGTTGGATCTTTCCTGCCCCTATGACCCCTTACACCTCTACTTACCTCTGCTGTCATTGGTCACCCTCCTGCAACCTCCGGAACGATGCCTGCAGCCGGTTTGTCAAAAGAAGAAACTCCAATGAGAAGTATTAGGTGTCCGACGCTGAAGTGGCACCCTGCACCCCCCCCCTATGCTGCTGGGGGTGTATGTTTGGTGCTGCTTTGCCCTCCCCCTGTGTTAACCTCCAAAGTTAGGCTCCTGCAACCAATCTACTTACCTGTAAGCAGTGTGGCTCCAGGCACCCCCAGTCTCCATTAAAACGCATTGGGCCAAACTCTGAATTTCACCTCTGCACCCAGCTGCCCCTGTGCCGCTGGTGATGCAGGTTTGGTACTCACTTGACCCTTTGCCCTTGCTGACCTTTGGCCCCGAAGACTGGAATTGTAAGTGTGGTACTTTCCTGTTTAACCGCAATATTTTTTTCCCCATAGGATAACACTGAACTGTTGTGAAAATATTCTAAGTGTCGACTTTTGAAAGAGAGAATTATTTTTATTTAAAAAATCTGATTGTGAAGATCTAAGTCTTAAAATACAAACAAAGTATATGTTTCTAAATTGGTGTGGATCTCCTTTTTGAGTCATGTGTCTATTATTGATCAAGGTTGAGCAATAAATGTCCAACACTCCTCTGTGTTAGGCCTAAGGCTCTTCGCCCACACTACCACTAATAGAGCATTTTGGGTTTTACATTGAGCCGTGTACACTTTTGGGGAACCCCTAGACTCTGTGCACGGTATTACCACCTAGTGGCAATATCATATATGGAGCCAGCTTCTTACACTTTTTCACATAATTCACTTTAAAAACTCCTCTCACTTTGCAGTCAGAGAAAGAAAAGTAAACACCAATGCTGCAGCAATTTGTCAGAAGCCAGATATTTGACTTCAGTCTGTGAAGCACCTTCAAATGTGAAAAGATAAACACAGAACTTAAAGCCATCTTTATTTTTTTCTAGGACTTTACCAACCCACAAAAAAAGGCACAAAGTGTGATTGAGGGTGACACCTTTTCATTGCGCCATTCACCTATTCCTAAAAATCAAACACCAATGTGCACAGAGTCTTGTTCAATCATGCTCTGCTGCTTGAATGCAAGTGTAAAGCTGCAGACCATGGTTAGTCTATGGCCAATTATAAATAATAAAGGAACAAGATAGCATAAAATAAGGTATGGCATGGGAGAATGGCAGTGTCACATGTAGTTATAGCCCTTTTTAATTATGTTCAAGTGCTTGTCAGCAAGGGCAAAGCTGGATACAATGGAGAGATTCGAGGCAATGAACTATCAGGAAATGGAAATGAGGCCATCATCTGAGTTACAGTAGAGGTTAACATTACTATCAAATTCAGTCAGCAGTATTAAAAGTATTATCATCTATTCAAAACTAACTAACTCAGTTTGTGAAAAATATATCTGACTGCGATGCTTTTCTAAATTACCTCAAGCAGTTATTACAAAATGGCCGACTCTTTCTACTGAAAGGTGCGCTGTGTCTGCTTGTCCTTCTTCTCTGTCAGCATACTCCTGCCATGAGCAGCCAAAAAGATACATTAGCCCTCTCTCTGACAGAAATTTCTCTGACAGGGATTTGGGTGTATTGGAGAGAGGTTGTGTTTTGTGGAGCTTGTGAGAGAATTACTAATCTATACATTTTTTGTTTTTTCAATGCTACACATTCTTATTTTGTGAATATATAGGGTGTGTTAGGATTCATTTTTTTATTATTATTTGTGAAAAATTGGGAGGTGTGAAGGAGGGTTTGGATTGTTTATCTGTGTGTTTTTTTTGTACATTAACCATAGTCCTTGCCAATTTTTCGGGTGTAGGAAGTGTTGGTTAATGATTTTTACCTCACAGAAGTTACACAACTAAGGCTTGTGAGGGAGAGTGCTAAACTTTTCACCTGTGCTTTTTTTCAAATAAGAACATGAACACCAAATGATTTAAGATTGACACAGAGGAATCTTTGTTCAAATTTTTGGATGAAGCTCCAGATATTAATTCAGAGGGTGACAGTGACATTGAGGTGGATTCTGGGGAGGAGCAGGAGTCCAGCAGTGGGGAAGACAGTGTAGGTGATGATGACTTTGTTGAGAGTAGAGAAGAAGAAGAAGAAGAATTATCTCAAGAAGATGTGTATGAGACTGTTTGGGATGAAATTGCATCAGGCAATGATACCAACAATTATGGTATTGAGTTTTCTGTAAGGAATCCAGGAGTCCGGAATATTCCACCACGAAATTCCCCCCCAGTTGCATATTTGCAATTGTTTTTAACTATGGAACTGCTTGTACACATAGTTCGGGAAACAAACAAATATGCAAGAGATTTGCTGGATAAAATGGCAAACTGGATCAGTGAGCATCCCCATTCACGGCTATGCCGCTGGATGAATGGGGGCTTGACTGTAGGCCTCTTGAAAAAATGGATTGGTCTATCTATTAACATGGGCTTCATAAAGAAACGTAACGTGAAACATTACTGGGATTTGTCACACCCTTCTCAGGCCACACCTTTCTTTGGACAGGTCATGCCATTGTGGCAATATCTTATTGTCACAAGAATGCTTCACATAAATGACAATGCCACTGCAAAGGTGAGGGGAGTTGAAGGTTATGACCCGTGGCATAAGATTAGGCCAGTACTTGATTCACTGAACCATGCTTTCAAGCGGTACTATGTGCCACATCAGGTGATTTGTATTGACGAATCAATGATTGGCATGAAAAATAGGGTGGCTTACATTCAATACATGCCTAATAAAAGGCATGCTAGGTTTGGCATTAAGAAATTTGAGGTATGTGACAGCAGTAACAGTTATGTCCTTCATGTAGATTTATATTCTGGCAAGGATAAAACAATAGGAACAGAAAAGAGGTTTGTGTTCAACAAGGTGATGAGTCTTCTCCGCTCATGTGATTTACTAGGTAAAGGGTATCATCTAATGACTGACAGCTATTACACAAGTGTCAGTCTAGCGGAGGAGCTACTTGAGAACAAAACTCTATTAACAGGCACAGTGCGGGCAAACTCTAAAGGGCTGCCTCCAGAGATTGCAAGGGCCAAATTGCAAGCAGAAATGACTAAGTATATGAGAAAGAAAGGGGTATTGGCATGCGCCTTCAGAGAAAAGAAAAGCCAACGCAAGCCTGTTCTACTGCTGTCCACCTCTAGCCTAGCAGATGATGTGACTATACAGACAAGGTCTGGGAAGTCAATCATCAAACCTCGTCATTCTAGACTACAATAAATGAATGGGTGGGGTTGATGTAAGCGACCGTAAAATATACGAATTCGCAGCAGAGAGATCAACACACAGATACTGGTCCAAGGTTTGGCGTAATCTGATTGATGTGTCGATCATGAATGCTTACAAATTGTATAAATTGAATACTGATCCGTGCAATGTCCAGAGTCGCCACAGTTTTATAGTGAGTCTTGTAGAGGCACTTTGTCTACGGCAGGATGGTGTCTCTCAAGAACAAATATCTACTACACCACTACTTTCTCTTTGCAGTGAGGAGCATGGCTTTGCGCTGTTACCTGGGCGAAAAGAGAGAGACTGTGCTGTGTGCTCTGACAGGAGTCAGCCTGGGGGGAGAAAAAGGTCCCGCCACTGGTGTCCTGCATGTAAACTTGGTGTTAATGAGCAATGTTATCCCCAGTTAAGTCACTGTCATCCCTCTCCTTGTGTTCAGGAGGAAGAAAACTAGGTTTTTGTTGCCTTATATTTTTCTTAATAACTATCATAATATTTTACATTATCGTTACTATATTACTAATTTAAATATTTCAGTGTTTGCAGTTTACTTGAAGTAGTTGTAGGTTTAGTAAGTAACAGTTGTAAAAAAAATATAAAAAATAAAAAGCAAAAAAAATATAAAAATGCAAAAAGTAAAAAAAATGTTTATTCCTTTTTTTGTTTACTCTTTATAGTACAAACCTTTAAGATAGTATGTGTAAATAGTTTTTGGGTACATTTTACTTGAATGGGTCTCAAGTTACAAATGAAGTCAAACTCCGCCAACTGAGATATATTTTCAGCAGAAAGAAACAAAGTACATGGGTAAATAATCTGTTTTGGGGCATGGTAACTGTGATTATGATACAGATTCCAGCTCTTCTACGAAAAACACATTTAATGAAAGGAAAAATAAATGTATAAATGGTTGCACAGGTGTACAACACTGGAGTCTTAACCCTGCTCCAATCTCGCCTGTCCTTTTGCCTAGCAAAATTGTGAAATGGCAGGCCTGCAAGAGTTTCATTTGGCTGTAAATGTGTACATAGAGTCAGAGGCGTCTCTGGATGGAGTCTGGTGTAGCCTCATGGCATAGCCTGAACGTAACCATGGAAGGCCCGCACCTTTGGACCCCCCTTACAATACTGAAAAGGCAAACACAAAAGAAGTCAGAACTTAGTTCTTAGTAAGCAATGCACATTCAGCTGCATGAAGTAGGGCACGAGGATGAGTCCTCTTTTTCACAGCATGGCCAGAGAAACAGGGTTTCACACAGGAGAAAATGAGTAGATGGGTCCACCACTTTGAGTGCATAGGCAACCGACAATGAAGTCTGACCCCGCTTCAGTCCCAATTGTACCTTTGCCTAGCAAAATGGAAAAATGGGAGGCTGCAGCTCTATAGGGAGCCTGAGAAGCCCATGCTGCAGCATGGATGTCCTGGAGATAAATGGTGCAGATAGAGCTGGATTTAGTTCAACCTACTTTTTAACCATATGGCCTCATGAGTTTACAAAACAGAGTCCATCTCCTCTTTGTGATGCATGATGAAATTGAGGATGTGAGTGCTCCTACTAAATCATCATAGCCATTGGTATATGCTACAATAGATTGTGGAGCTCAAAGACAGACATCACAGAGACAACCTATGCTTTCCTGCAGTGCTCGTGAACCAGGAAGGTAATGACATGCTAGCCTTACTTACCCATTTCATACAAAGTCTCACAAACTTTACATTTGATCCTCCTCTAGAATTCCAACAGGCTCACAGGATCCATTTAAGACACATGACAAGTATGGTAGGACTACGTTTAGATAGTCGCTTGTTTCCTCCAACACCAACATGTGCATCTGATCTTCACAGAATTGAGGAAATGGAGGCTCTTCATCTACACAGAACACACAATATTCACCTTCAGAGAATTCACAGGAAACTGTGCATAGATATAAAAGAATCCCGAAGCAACGGCTCTGTTTCTAGATGATGGACATCTAATATGGCTTGCAAAACCCTAAATCAATGTTAATCAGTCATGTCAACAAGACAATATATTATGACAACCTAGGCCTGCTAGAGAGTTTTTGTCCTCACTGTTTGATACAGACATGGACACTTCTGATAAAAATTCTCGACCAGCCCCTAACCTAGCATGACAGACCACGCTCTGATCAATCAGTAGATGAGCTGAAGTAGCTGGGAGAAGTAACAAGGCAATGGTCCACTGGGAACAAATAGAAAACCAGCAAAGGCCTCTTCTGTCCAGAGAAAAGTCATGATTGTAGTCAAAATCTACATAATAAGATGAAAGGGGTGCAGCACCTTGATGATCAGGATTCATAACACACTGACCTTGGAATATCACTAATGAATGAGACCTATCCCCTTGTCAGTACCTTACCAGTCTCCCTGACCACCATATATGCAAGCTTTCTGCATTACAAAAGAAGTGAAATGGTGTGAAGACTACTGGCTATGCAATTGTGACAACAGGTGGCCTGCCATTCCATTCCTGCAAATTAAAACACGCGGAACGTCTGACTGCACACCATATTGAAATCTTATACATGCGTCTGTGACTTTTATGAAGCCAATTCTACTCCTTGGAGTGCCAGAATATGCATTTAGAAGCAGACAAGTTTGTATACAAAAGATGAAATAGGGAAAGTGACAGAGGTCATCCTCACAGTGATAAAAGGTGGAACTGTGTGGCGGTACCCCCTAAGGGAAACCTGGTGACCTGATACTGAGGCCTGCCTGGAGCCCACTGAGGTGAGATATCCCTTAGAATTTTCACCACTGCCCTACATCATATATGGAGAGGTATCTGAGAGGGGCAGGCCTAGACTGGGAGGCTGAAGGAGGGGCATGAGGCAGCACTGATGGATGAACGGTACACACCTGGGACCTGTTGCTTATGGGAGGTGACCCTCTGGGCGATGCTGCCTATGTGAAAGTGAAGACCAGATACCATAGGACAACACTGAGGGTCTACAGGGACGGGCATGCGTGTTTGAATGTAACTGAAGACTTTTGCTGAAGGTGGCTATTCTCTTACTGCTGTGCTCAACCAGACTACCCACTGTTGTGCAGTGAGAAACTTTGACTACAGAAGTTGTCCGAGATCGATGGAGGGATGTCCTGATCTGCCCGCTAAACAGAAACAAAGTTTTGCAGTCACGGGTGCCCACGGAGATGGGAATTTCTTACAGTGGACCGATGGCTTTAACTGCTGCCTGGTGTACAAACGAGTGAGAGGCACTCTACTATACTGTGGTGCACATGCAAGGGTCTGATTATTTAGGTCCGGTGCCCTCCCCCTTACTCCCCTTTATTTTTCAAAGCTGTACCACAGAGTTGACGGAGGTCTGCTCCCTTGCTGGCCCACCTCAGTGTCCGTTCCCCAGAAGGAAATAGAACTCTCCTTGCCTAGTGGAGAACACTACTGCCGACCCCGAGCCTACTTTCATAGCTACAAAAATTTGCAACAGAGTTACTATGGGTAAGATAAGGTCAAAACAGCCAATGCAGCCCAGTTCTGAGGAGTCCCCCTGCAGTGCTGGTTACAGACATCCATGATACACCGGAGCCTTCTATGCAACTTTACTTTGACAAGGTACTGGCTGCCATCACGGATACCAAGCTAACACTCAAGCAGGAGATCAGTGCTGTGTCGATGGGGTTGGGCTTGATCCAGGCAGAACACCGCAAACTAGCAGATCGGACGGACACGGTTGAAAATTCTCTGAGTAAGTTACAGCTAGAACAGAAGGCACTGAACCCTAATGTAGAGGACCTCTCAGAGAGAATGTGCGTCCTGGAACAGTGCGCAGAAGTCACGGAGGGGCCTAACCAGCGCAATAATAACAAGTGGACCTACTGTGCTTTGACACCGGTTTGCATAAACTGGACAATGTTATTTGGCCAGATAAACATGTACAAACCTGACTCAGGGAGGCCAGTGAACTCTAACGAAACAATGGAGAGCTTACAGTGCCACGCCTATAAAGAATACATAGCGTGGGCGCATGACGAGGAGGGTAGACCTGGTAGTTGTTGGCATGGCTAATTAGACCTGTGTCCCAAGGGACGCCCATCACCCAAATCAGTTTGGATGGCAATACACCAGTCTGTGCCCCTGGTGAGATTACTATGGCATTCCAAGTATACCATGAATCCTTATATGGATGACCAGAGTCGTTAGACCAGCATGGCCTGGCAGCATTTTTTGAGAGCCGGTGTGGGATGGTGGTCGACACAGGTTGACAATGGAGACTCTTCGATGCTCTCCCATTGAAGGGGGCTTGGGAGCCCCTGACTTCAAAATGTATTATTTGTCCGCCCAACTACAGTGGGTGGCACAGTGGCCTGCTGGTTCCTGCCGGGAGGAAACGGGCCGGACGGGTAGATTTACTCCTCAAGAAGCATTACTAGAGAAGCTTCTGGCTTGAAAGGCTGACCTCCAGCAGCCGGGGATTCTGTTGTATGTGGTCCTGGAGTGTTGGAAGCGATTTATACGACAAACAGCTGGAAACCCACTATACGGCCCAGAATTACCATGGATAGGATTGTTTGTTGTTATAAGTTTACCCTTTGTTTTATTGTTTTGTTGAATGGCCACTGCAATAGTTCCTATCCTAGACACATGTGGAGCACTGCAAAATGGCAAAACATCTTATGCAGTTTCCTGGTATCCTGGAAACTCCCTTAGAGGTATTTTACGCACAGGAAGAATAAATTACTGACATTAAGGTATCTGGATAAATACGTCAGACAGGCAGAATCAGTAACCCATGGACACATGTTGAAACCCTGTGGTACCACCAGCCGGGGATGCATGTGGGGTCATATCTCAAACTGGGTATAACAGTTAAGGTGATTGATTACATCCTTGTGAAGAGCTATGAATATATGATTTGAATGTATTTTGTAAAATGCCAATAAAGTTATGTTAAAAAAATAACATTCTTGGCAGGGACAGGAGACACAAAACAAGAGGCAGGTTGCCTTGAACCAACTGTACAAAGTGGTGCTGTGGATCTCCTGCCACCAAAAGCACCTCAGTGAGGGCATTAGCTCAGGGCAAGCTGCAAAGCATGAACCTACAAGCTTTCCCTAGTCTAAACATGTGTTGTTGATGGTTGTCGAAGTGCCTGGTCCACCTAGAAGGGGAAAAAAAGAGAAAGTGTGCCTACAACCTGTCCCTGTACTAAACATTCTTGGCACGGCCAGGAGACACAAAATGAGAGGGAGGTTGCCTTGAACCAACTGTACAAAGTGGTGCTGTGGGTCTCCTGCCACCAAAAGCACCTCAGTGAGGGCATCAGCTCAAGGCAAGCTACCATAAAGCTACAAGCTGTCCCTAGGCTAAACATGTGTATTTGACGGTTGTTGAAGTACCTGGTCCACCTAGAAGGGGAAAAAGAGAGAGAGTGTGCCTACAACCTGTTCCTGTACTAAAAATTCTTGGCACGGCCAGGAGACAAAAAACGAGAGGCAGGTTGCCTTGAACCAACCGTACAAAGTGGTGCTGTGAGTCTCCTGCCACCAAAAGCACCTCAGTGAGGGAATCAGCTCAAGGCAAGCTGCAAAGCATGTACCTACAAGCTTTCCCTAGTCTAAACATATGTTGTTGATGGTTGTCGAAGTGCCTGGTCCACCTAGAAGGGGAAAAAGAGAGAGAGTGTGCCTACAACCTGTCCCTGTACTAAACATTCTTGGCACGGCTAGGAGACACAAAATGAGAGGCAGGTTGCCTTGAACCAACTGTACAAAGTGGTGCTGTGGGTCTCCTGCCACCAAAAGCACCTCAGTGAGGGCATTAGCTCAAGGCAAGCTGCAAAGCATGAAGCTACAAGCTTTCCCTAGTCTAAACATGTGTTGTTGATGGTTGTCGACGTGCCTGGTCCACCTAGAAGGGGAAAAAGAGAGAGAGTGTGCCTACAACCTGTCCCTGTACTAAACATTCTTGGCACGGCCAGGAGACAAAAATGAGAGGGAGGTTGCCTTGAACCAACTGTACAAAGTGGTGCTGTGGGTCTCCTGCCACCAAAAGCACCTCAGTGAGGGCATCAGCTCAAGGCAAGCTACCATAAAGCTACAAGCTGTCCCTAGGCTAAACATGTGTATTTGACGGTTGTTGAAGTACCTGGTCCACCTAGAAGGGGAAAAAGAGAGAGTGTGCCTACAACCTGTCCCTGTACTAAACATTCTTGGCACGGCCAGGAGACAAAAAACGGGAGGCAGGTTGCCTTGAACCAACCGTACAAAGTGGTGCTGTGGGTCTCCTGCCACCAAAAGCACCTCAGTGAGGGAATCAGCTCAAGGCAAGCTGCAAAGCATGTACCTACAAGCTTTCCCTAGTCTAAACATGTGTTGTTGATGGTTGTCGAAGTGCCTGGTCCACCTAGAAGGGGAAAAAGAGAGAGAGTGTGCCTACAACCTGTCCCTGTACTAAACATTCTTGGCACGGCTAGGAGGCACAAAACGAGAGGCAGGTTGCCTTGAACCAACTGTACAAAGTGGTGCTGTGGGTCTCCTGCCACCAAAAGCACCTCAGTGAGGGCATTAGCTCAAGGCAAGCTGCAAAGCATGAAGCTACAAGCTTTCCCTAGTCTAAACATGTGTTGTTGATGGTTGTCGACGTGCCTGGTCCACCTAGAAGGGGAAAAAGAGAGAGAGTGTGCCTACAACCTGTCCCTGTACTAAACATTCTTGGCACGGCCAGGAGACACAAAATGAGAGGGAGGTTGCCTTGAACCAACTGTACAAAGTGGTGCTGTGGGTCTCCTGCCACCAAAAGCACCTCAGTGAGGGCATCAGCTCAAGGCAAGCTACCATAAAGCTACAAGCTGTCCCTAGGCTAAACATGTGTATTTGACTGTTGTTGAAGTTCCTGGTCCACCTAGAAGGGGAAAAAGAGAGAGAGTGTGCCTACAACCTGTCCCTGTACTAAACATTCTTGGCACGGCCAGGAGACAAAAAACGAGAGGCAGGTTGCCTTGAACCAACCGTACAAAGTGGTGCTGTGGGTCTCCTGCCACCAAAAGCACCTCAGTGAGGGCATTAGCTCAAGGCAAGCTGCAAAGCATGTACCTACAAGCTTTCCCTAGTCTAAACATGTGTTGTTGATGGTTGTCGAAGTGCCTGGTCCACCTAGAAGGGGGAAAAGAGAGAGAGGGTGCCTACAACCTGCCCCTGCACTAAATATTCATGGCAGAGCGAGGAGATACAAAACGAGAGGCAGGTTGCCTTGAACCAACTGCACAAAGTGGGGCTGTGGCTCTGCTGCCACCAAAAGCACCTCAGTGAGGGCATTAGCTCAAGGCAAGCTACCATAAAGCTACAAGCTGTCCCTAGGCAAAACATGTGTAGTTGATGCTTGTTGAAGTTCCTGGTCCACCTAGGAGGGAAAAAAGAGTATGTCTATAACCTGACCCTATGCTACTCTTGTTGAAAGAGTAAGAACTAGATCCGGATTCCTAGAGCGTATACCAAGATGCTTCCCAGGAGGCCCACAGATTTGGTATACCTTCTAGTCACCGACTTACCTGAATGATGTTTCTTTGTCATCTTCCAACAGTCTTGCCAGCGTGAAGTGATTGTTCATCTTCTTCACCTTCATCGCAGACACCATCAAAGTGTTCTCATGAGTACAGTTTCCACCAAGTGAAGAAAAAACATAATTTAATGATTAAGTACTAGTAGTCACACATCACCCAAATCACACCCATTCATTTCTTTTATACTCACTCTCTTACCACGCAGAGTTGGATAGTAATTATTATTATTTATAGGTTTTATATAGCGCTAGCTAGACCCAAAGGTATCAGAGCGATTTACATACTGATCCGTACATTACATAGAAGAAACATACAAAATAGAATGATCAACAACATAAAGGTAAATTATCAAAATAAACATGTAAAGGGAATAGATTATGCAGTCAAGAAACTTTACAGGACATTAAAAACAGGATTAAGGCGAAGGACAAAGCGGAAGCTGAAAAACATCAGAATCATACGCCTGCCTATAAGGACTGGAAGGATTGTGTGATTAGGAGCAAGCTTAGTTAGAATGAGTATTAAAGTATTTGTTGCGTAGAGGGAGTTTAAGGTCCCGTTTGAAGCATAGGAAGGATGGGTTACAGCGGAGGTCACTGGGGAGTGTATTACAGAACCTAGGAGAATTACCAGAGAATGAGCGAATCTGTGATGATTTCTTTTTCAGTTTGGGTGGGATGAGAAGAAGTGAGTTGGAGCTTCTCAGCGCCATGGCTCTTCCTGCTTTGGAGAGTTTGGAATCAAGGTAGTTAGGGTTGTGGGTATGCAGGGCTTTGTAGGTGATGCAGGCAGTCTTGAAGAAACATCTCCCTTCAATGGTAAGCCAGTTGAGGTTAATTAAAGCCGGGTAAATGTGCTCAAATCGTTTAACACCTGTTAGTAGCCACGCAGCTATGTAGAGAACTGTTGTAAGGGGTACAAGGTGGGTTTTTGGAGTTCCGGTGAGGATGGCTTTGCCATAATCCAGTTTTGAGAGGACAAGAGACTGCACTACCATCTTAAAATCCTCCAGAGGAATAAACAACTTCATTTTCTTGATATTTTTAAGGGTGTACAGCGTTCCTTTGGCTTAGTTGTTGATATGGTCTTTCATTGCCAGATTTTTGTCCAAAGTGATGCCCAGGGACTTTACAGAGTTGGATAGTGTAAGAGAACAGTTGAGGGCATCCAGGTAAGTAGCACTTTCGGAGGCAAAGCATCCCATCAGAAACTCTCATGCATAACATGGTAGGTATTAGTGAAACCATGTAGTGCTAAACCAAGGGCAATCAAATCACTACCAAAAAGACATAGGTCACCCTCTCTCACCCCCACATCAAACATGACTGACTTGCCACTGGTTTCTATCCACCCACTTGTCAGTCAACACAGTATGCTTCTCCGTATCCTTTTCTGTTAAGTTAGACTGCTATTTCTTATGCAGAGTAGAGCAGTTCTGTTTACTCTGCACTGTCTGCAAGGTCATGCAAGGCTAAGCTCATTGTTTGTCCAAGCTAAGATCAAAAGATAGTCACAGAACAGGACCCTGCCTTCTAGATTAACAACCCATCTGACAATCTCCCTTACAACAAGATACCAAGAGACCAATGCTTGCTTCAGGTCACCAAACAAGCCATGTAGCAAGAGGCACAAAGTCAGATGCCTATGCAGGATATAAGATATCCATGTTATGTCATGTTATTCCGGAAGCAGGAAATTTTTAGGGTATTGTAGGGGCTGGGAGAAGCACCACCACTCATGGCAACATGATCACTCCTTTGAAATCATATACCATCAGACCTGCTTGGAAGGGCATTTTTACAGGCACCAGCTGGTAAATGAGTGGTTACCAATTTTCCACTGCATTTTGTGCCATGCACGCTCTACACCCAGCCAAATGAGCCGTGACCTGGTAATAAGACCTATTAGAAAATAAAAACGAGTGTGGTTTTTCACTCGGCCTCTGGGGAGTTCCCAGTTGGAATCATGCAAGTGCGCATCTCAGCCTGCACCTGTTCCACTTCAGACCCATCCTCTCTGATGTTGGGCTCACCTTAACTTTGAAAAATCCCTGTGCCTTGATGTTTGTATGCCTTCCGACACACAGACCACAGAGGATTCAAAAGATGTGGTGTGGGGCGTCCCTTGGTGATGATGCCTGGCACTGCGCCCGAGGTAACGGCCCTCCATTGAACGTCTAATGCTATGGAACCAGTAACCAGTTGGTCCATGCAAAGGCTATACACTTAAACTCAAGTAGCAAGGAAGAACAGTACAATATTTGCCTTGTAGTACAGGACGCAGGGTGTGTGTGGGACCCAAGCAAAATCCATGATTTGCCGAGGTCACGTGATGCACTTTCTCTGGGGCTTACACCACTGTAAGGAGGACTTCAGTAACCAATAGCTGTGTAAAGCTAAAGAGCCTATACTTCCCCGCTCCCAACCGGTGCACAGGGTTTGTGCTGCTGCCTGTGAATGTAAGCTACCAATGTGCCAAATGAGGCCAGTACTGCAAATAACTATCCGACTGCAATCAGAGCAACAAATACAAGTTTTTATTATTGCCCTTCAGGACCAGCCTGTCTTTGCAATTTTTAAGATGGTTTTATATGGTTGTTGCTCTCGTGAAATCAGGCTTGCAGTTCTAAAATTAATATGCAATCGGTTTTTACTAAGAGTTCAATGAACGAACAACAATGAGCAGATTATTGACCGAGCTGGCCAGCCCAGCACACACACGTCTTGAGAAGGGAAGGCATTTATCAGTTGTTTCTAAGCTCGTCATGGATCCTGATTTCAAAATAAAGCGCAGGATCTGGGCTCCCGGAATGGATTGCTATAGGCCTGGCTAAAATACACGTGCAGCACTGTTTCTGGGACTCCCATCAGCACATAGCAGATCTTACTAACCAACAGCTGCAGAGCAGTCTATGTACCCTCTGCTGCCTATGACTGTATGAAATACAAAGGTCTGGGAAAATGGTATATTCTAGAGCTGTTTGGTGATCTGTGCACTCTCACCTGTGCACTCTAACCAGTGCGACTTTACTTTGCTATGGATTTAAGCACAACCCCCCTCCCCCGCCGCGCCTTACAGCGGAATCGGCCTTCCTGGCCCTGGAGGCCCTGTGGCAGCTGGAGCTGCGGGAGAGGCCTTTCATCAAATAGAGCGGCCTGGCGGAGTTGTGGTAAGGGGCTGAAGAGATAGTGCTCTGATCCCTTGCTGAGGTACTGCCCCGTAAGACGACCAGTCTGAGTGCGTTGCTGCAGTGGAGCCGAGCGGAGCTCTTGACCGTGACACCAGGTGTGCGGTGTGTTCTGGCAATCTGGGCCTGTTCCCTCCGATGGCTGGCAAGCCTTACATACTGCAACACTAATTGTAATCTGTTTGCGTCTTTGCAACCCCTTACTTCCAGGCCAAAAGACATTTGGCATCCCCTGAAGGCCTACCTCCTTCGAATTAGCTTCACCCCTCCAGCAACACAACCTGCGGGTATTGTCCTCACTGGTGTGGGTTAAGTTTAATTTTGATGGGGAGGCGTGGCTAACCGTCAAGTATGGCGAACGTGGTTTAGCTGGGCTCCGAGCCGGGCCCTGTACCCTGGTAATAATTATGCTTTGGCTCGGCCATCTACAGTCCAGAGTGACTCCGACACCACTGGACGCCACAGCGGGAACAAAAGATATCTTCTAACTGTAACCGGCATTGAAGATATCGGGACTGGCGCTTTTAAACTGTAATCACAAAACCTATCTATGAAAAACACTGTCTGACCAAAATCCACTGGAGATGACACTCAACTGGGGGAAAATCCCCACACCAGTCCCTACATGGAGACTTCAGCCCTTAATTCTAGAAGATCCAGTATTCCGTGCCACACTATCAACAGCCATCTCTAACTATTTTGAAGAGAATACAAACCTGCGAGTTCCCGGCAGATGGAATGGGAGGCATTTAAAACGGCAAGAAGGGGAGTGGCCATTAGCACAAGAGTAGGTGCCCGTAGCACACTAGACAGAGAATTGCGAGAGAAAGAGGATCGATTAGGTAGGCTCGAACAAGAAGTAACCTCTGACGATACAAAAAAGGTGGCTCTAGACAAGGCTAATGTTCGTCATGCAGAGCTTCTCCAACAGCTAAGAGTAATAGATTACTGCATGTACACACAGAAGCAGCATGCAGAGGCAGACCGGGCGGGTTCTCTACTAGCGAGAATTATAAAGGATGCACCGACAGTAACCCCTATACAGGACATTGTTACTCTAGAGGGTATGATAGTAACTACGCAATTGGACATCAATACAGCATTCAGGAGATACTATGAGTCACTATATGCACCGCCAGCAGAGCTCCAAGAGGAGGAATTTGAAAACTTCCTCGATGGGCTACAATTCCCCCAGTTACTATACGACCATAAGAAAGAGCTATCAATGCCCATACCCAAAGCTGAAATCCGGTCCGCAATTAAAGATCTTCCACGCAACAAAACCCCGGGCCTGGACGGCTTGCCGGTGGAGTTCTATGAAACGTTCTCAGCATTACTAGTCCCTCAGCTATAACGATTATACCAGGTAGCACTAGAGACAGGTTCCCTTCCCCCCACTATGCGACAGGTGTTGGTCACGTCCCTCCCGAAACCGGGTAGGAACCCCACGGATATGGCAGGCTATCGCCCCCTTTCCCTATTAAATACAGACTACAAAATATTAAGCAAAATATTAGCAAATAGATTGCTTCAATACTTACCAAAGTTGATACACATTGACCAGTGTGGTTTCGTGCCTGGTAGAAGCACTGCCCTTAATATTCGATGGTTATATCAAGTGCTGACATCGGTGACGATTAATGGTATTGAGATGGGCTGTGTGTCCCTAGACCTGAGAGTAACCCTGGGCAAAGCACTACGCTACGCTCGCGTAGTTTGCGAAGTTTGCGCTACTTCGCACAACGCGAATTGCACGTAGCACAGTGCAAACACGCGTAGCTTAGCGTAGTGCAGCGGTCATTTTTTGCTTGCTCGCGGTCCTCAACGTCAAGTTGGCGACCGCGAGCAAGCAAAATGACTATCCCGGCGAGACTTTTTCCTCGTTCGCGATCAGCAACATCAAGTTGCCGATCGCGAGCGTGGAAAATAAACCTCCCGGCGAGATTCTCAACGCGGGGAGGTCAGGTTTCTCATTGCGAGTGGTCGCGTATGCTCGCGACCGCTCGCGATGAGAAACAACCAGTCCGCGTTGAGAAAGCTGCCGCTCGAGTAAAAATCTACTCGAGTGGCAGTAAAAGACAGCTCGCACTGTGCAAGATGCCGTTTTCAATGATTGCACAGTGCGGACAAGCATCCGGCACTGTGCAATCATTGCGAACAGTGCACTACGCAGTTCGCGTAGTGCTACGCGTAGCTCACGTAGTGCGGACTGCACTTTGCGTAGCTTCGCGTAGCGCTACTTCGCGAACTACGCCCAGGCTTACCTGAGAGAGGCATTCGACACGTTGCACTGGAATTTCATGCTAAAAGCCCTAGCCAAGTTTGGGATACCACATGAATACGTGAACTGGATAAGATTGTTATACACGGGTCCCACTGCACGCGCCCGTACTGGAGCCCACATCTCGCAGGAATACCAAGTAGCTAGAGGCACGCGTCAGGGATGCCCACTGTCGCCCCTACTTTTTGTGTTAGCGCTTGAACCATTGGCTATCAAATTACGGGCGATAGCATCTGATAAAGGTATTAAAACCGGTGCTACCACCCATATAATCTACGCCTATGCGGACGATATAATACTATATCTAAACAATCTCAAGGGGGACCACAAGCCCATTCCCACAGTGTTCCACAAATTTCTAGAATTGTCAGGATTATCCATCAACGAAACCAAATCGTATGCATATTATTTCACAAACACGGCACAAGTAGACCCCATTAGCTTTGGCTGCTGGACATTCCCTATCACACCCGTCACTTTCAAGTACCTCGGTGTACAAATCTATAGGGAGGCGCGTGAAATGCTGGACGGTAACCTGGTTCGTGCCATTCACACGCTAAAAATTCAGATAGCGTTCTGGACCTCTTTATCACTTCCTGTGGCAGGAAGAGTGGCCATCTCTAAAATTGTCATGCCGCCTAGACTATTTCACTTTTTTACTAATTTACCAATAGTAATCCCTTCACATGTCTTTAAAACATTAGATACACTCTTGGTGGAATTGATTTGGGGAAAAGGACGTAAGAGAGTAGGACTAGCAAAAGTCCAGCTGGACGCGGACCGGGGGGGCCTAGGAGTCCCGGATTTCAAAGCATATTGTTATGCAAGCCAACTGCAATGGCTTTCTTACTGGATTGCAGGACACCACCTGCAGGAGAAAGGTATGTCACAATGAACCTGGGAAAAAGGAATGCTCCATACCCTGTTATTACCGAAAAGTAGACCCCCGGTAACAGCACCTCAATTATTACAAGTGGCATTAACTTACTGGAAAAAAGCACTCCGTTACACTACTGGGATACTACCTTACACTCCTAACATCCCACTGCTGGGGCTCCCCACACCGTCCAGGACGGTTACTACAAGGTGCATATCCAAATGGTCTGATGAGGGAGTAAGTACAGTAGGGAAGCTGTTTGCAGATAGTATGTTACTGAGCCATGATACGTTTGTCAGGGAACAAGGAGTCCCCAACTCCTTATATTTCCTTCATGCTAGAATTAGCAGATATATAAAAAAATACTTGGGCTCCAGATGGAAAAGAGCCCCCAACCCACAAGTTAGTACACATGAAATACCTAATAGGTAAGGGGAGACACTTAACCAGGTGGCTCTACAGGGGTATACAAACGCACGCAGCAACCTCAATAGCCACTTAGAGACAAGGGACTGTGGATATGGGCCGTGAACTAACAGATAAGGAATGGGGGAATATACTAGAATACCCTAGGAAGGTATCTCGCAACCCCAAATTTAATCTTATTCAATACATGATGGTACACAGAGCCTATTTGACCCCACAAAGACTAAACAAAATGTTCCCAGACACGACAGATTTATGCCCCCGTTGCCATACACGACATCCGGATTTTCTGCATATGATGTGGACATGTCCACGCTTAGTACACTTTTTGGACAAATGTACTAAAAATACTGAATGAAGTGGCTCCGGTGGCGGGGGTGATACACTTGACTATTGTATTTTGGGATTATATACAAAACGTAAGAAACAGAAGGTGCAGGCCCGATTTGCTGATCTAGCATTGATCTTAGCAAAACGGTCCATCACGATGCGCTGGAAATCTGCATTGCCCCCAACAATGTTGGGATGGCATAATGAGGTTGTTAGATGGGGCAGAACCGAAAGTATAGAGATCAAACGAGAGGAAAATAGAGGACTACGTAAGAACCTAATTTTGTTGGAATGGAATGCGATGTTAGAGCGGTTTATTGCCATCGAACTTTCACTACACTGAGACTTGGTAAAATTAACAGGCTGTATAGCAAATATATGTGAACGGATATATAACAGACCCTGTGTATACCCAATTAGTGCCATATACATGAAAGCCTAAAAGGTTTGACAAAGATACCTGTTGGGCGGAACTTAATGGGCCTGCCGACCTACAACCTATGTTAATACAGTAGTAAGTCTGGACTAGGGAGGAGGATGGGACATGGCAGTTATCATCTTAAAGGAGGTGGGTGGGTTACAATATTTTCTTAGCCCTTTTGTTTGCATTGGGTCCCTCTGACAATAGAGATGTGTACATAGAGTGTCCAGTTGGCTGCCGGGATTTACTACTGGAGGTGCTAATGTATATATTACTAAAGACCCCTTACAAAGTATAAATGCTGTTAACATTGGCCATCTATTGGGGATTTTGGCACTGAAATTTTGTATGCTTCTGAAATATGATTTGCTGTTCTTGAAAATTAATAAAATATGTTATAATAAATAAATAATAATAATTTTGATGTTTGTTTTATCATGCTGCTGTTTCTTTATGATGTATGAGCTGTGTAGACCAGGGTTCTCTGACAGGAACTGACCAAATGTGTATTTTTCAAAGTCTTAAGGGGTGGGAGAATATATGCAAATTGATTGAACGTGCTCTTGCACTCTGGTGTGTGGACCAAGTATGGATTACTCTTTTACAAACACTTGTTGTTATTACTCTGTCATTGTTTATGAAAATGTCATTTGTTCATTGTGCGCATTAATAGCAAAAAGGATAAATAAAGTTTTTTTTTTAAAACATCGACAAAACATCGCCAAGCATTCAATTTGCGCCAGCTCACAACATTCAAGATACTCTTTCAAATCCCCCCAAACACCTACAATCACACTCACCAGCCAGGTACAAACATTCACACCACACACCCTAAACAGCTAAATAGCACCCCAATCGCCCTGAAGACACTACGATACACCCAGAGATACCCTCATACACCCAAAAGAACAAAGACCAAGACCTCAGACATGACCAACATCACAGACATCCACATACATATCCACAGAGAGCAACACCCAGTCTAACATATCACAAACCAGTACATATAAAGCAACACTTATGAATACTCAAATACTCTCACAATGTATATACCGTGCTATTTGTAATGGGAATCGCCTCCCTCTTTCTGCTTGTTTCAGCATAAGGGGAGGAAGAGGTTGATGGGGCTAGGCACAAGATCACAAAAACTCATCTGAGTGATAAAACCACCTACCTTTTAACCAAACTCTTCTTGCACAACACAGCCTTGTGAATACATAGCTCCTTCCAACCCAACAAGGTCTGCAAATTTTAGTCTGTGAGGATGTTTCATTTTTGAAAAAAAGCTTGACTACCACAATAATACATTTTCGAAACCTGGGGAAAGTGGAGGTCAAGCCTGACACTTTTCCTTCAAGTAAAAACATAATACTGCAAAGTGTAAATTGAAAATATGCAGCAGAAAAATCCAGCTGCCCTTTTACTTTTTGCAAATTTTAAATATGTAATAGTGCATTAAAATGTTGCATGCATCTATTTTTGCAAATGGGTAGGAAACCAAGCTTCTCAAGAGTAAACAGAGACCGGTTGCTTTCGTGGTCTCCAGTAGGGCCTCGGTTTGTAAATACTAGTGTGTCTTTGTATGCATTAGGTGTCTAGTCAGCAAAAAAAAAAGTAGCATGATTGCGATATCAAACAATAACATCTAACACAGTAAAAAAACTCACATACAACTACCTATGCCCATTTTCATATGATAGGTAGTAGGTAATAGGAGCCAGGTGTCTGTAGCCACACTGGTCTCGTCATGATGTTTTGTACAAGCAGATTCCTTGGAGCTGCTAAATGATAACAGCTTGTGACATCAGGGAGATTGTGAGAAGTTGGCCTGGCATATGCTGTCCACTAATTATAGTGGGCACCTTGCACCAGTCCAAACAACCCCTTATTTGAGATAGGTTAAAGACAACCTTATTGAAAGCTATCCTAGTGGTAGCTATGGAGAGCAGCCTTCAGGCTAAGTCTTGAAGGAATGTAAAGCAGCTTGTTTTACCAGTCTATAATCTCTTGAGTGACCAAATGAAAGAGCACCACACCAGGTATATATTCAAAATATATGTATTTATTGCTAAACACACCCCTCTAGTCTCTTTATGAGGCTAGAGTTCGAAATACACAAGTTATAAGTTATTTAAACACAGTAATAGCACAAATACACGTTTGGGCCCTAGGGGCGTACCAAACCATATACCAATAAAGTGGTATAAGAACCACGACTGAACTAGACACTAGGCCTAGAGCCTCTAGAAGTGCTTGGACCACAAGGAACCACCCAAGGTAGTGACACAGGGGACCCACGGGGGACGCGTGCAGTGTAAATACACAACTGCGATACGCCGTTAACTTCTATGGAGAAAGTCGCGATCAGGAAATTAAAGAAAAGGGACACTTAAAGGAGGACTTGGAGCAAACCCTTTGAGAACTAGGTCGTTCTAGAGTCTCTACCCACGGGAGCACCGGAGTACTAGAGGGGATTAGTCTCTACTCCTGCTGGTAAAACGAACGGAGCGCCTGGCTAAGGGCTCCCACCCTGATACTGTCACAGAATTATTTTTAGACAATTCCTTTTAATCTGCCATTTTTAAAATACAGAATTACTTGTTTTAAGTACCTTCGTTTTAGCCAATTATTTTTTTTAAAAACTCACTTGAAACACTGTTTGCGCACTGTATTCCCCACCTGCACTCGGTCAGCTCGGCGTCTTCCCCGGTCCACCACGGATCGTTCCGGTTGAGTGGAGGGAAGTGTGACGCAGACCGGAAGTGCTGTTGCTTTAGGCAAAGGCACAGCGGCGGTTAGCAGTCTAGCTGCTTAAACCCGGCTGTATAAATGCTGATGCCTGCCTCGACGCGCAGCGGACGCTCTAGAGGGGATTAGTCTCTACTCCTGCTGGTAAAACGAACGGAGCGCCTGGCTAAGGCTCCCACCCTGATACTGTCACAGAATTATTTTTAGACAATTCCTTTTAATCTGCCATTTTTAAAATACAGAATTACTTGTTTTAAGTACCTTCGTTTTAGCCAATTATTTTTTTAAAAACTCACTTGAAACACTGTTTGCGCACTGTATTCCCCACCTGCACTCGGTCAGCTCGGCGTCTTCCCGGTCCACCACGGATCGTTCCGGTTGAGTGGAGGGAAGTGTGATGCAGACCGGAAGTGCTGTTGCTTTAGGCAAAGGCACAGCGGCGGTTAGCAGTCTAGCTGCTTAAACCCGGCTGTATAAATGCTGATGCCTGCCTCGACGCGCAGCGGACGCGCTAGAGGGGATTAGTCTCTACTCCTGCTGGTAAAACGAACGGAGCGCCTGGCTAAGGGCTCCCACCCTGATACTGTCACAGAATTATTTTTAGACAATTCCTTTTAATCTGCCATTTTTAAAATACAGAATTACTTGTTTTAAGTACCTTCGTTTTAGCCAATTATTTTTTTTAAAAACTCACTTGAAACACTGTTTGCGCACTGTATTCCCCACCTGCACTCGGTCAGCTCGGCGTCTTCCCCGGTCCACCACGGATCGTTCCGGTTGAGTGGAGGGAAGTGTGACGCAGACCGGAAGTGCTGTTGCTTTAGGCAAAGGCACAGCGGCGGTTAGCAGTCTAGCTGCTTAAACCCGGCTGTATAAATGCTGATGCCTGCCTCGATGCGCAGCGGACGCGCGCAGCGGGCGCGCCGCTGGCGCGCCGAAGGCGCGCTTAAGGCAAGCCCGTCTGCGCCCGTCCGCGCCAGTCAGGGTCCAGGGCCCAGACCCCCTGCCCCTCCGCCATCAGCTCTCCTGCAGTATACTAAGGATGAATTAATATTTCTGCAGAAAGCCCCTAAGTTAACTTGCTCGCACTCCATATCCTTGGAGAAAATGCAGGACAGGTGCCTACATTGCTCATATGTATTGACCCTACCGACCACTAACACTCCCTTAGCAGGAAACGGGTTTAATATGGCTCTGCTTAACTGCAGATCCCTGCCAAAACACGCCACAGAGATATCTATATTATTACAAGACACTAAACCAGATGTTCTGTTCCTCACGGAGATGTGGTTAACCCCCAGTTCCGACCCAGACATTGTCCAAACGCTCCCTCCGGGATACCTGATTCAACGAATGGACAGATTAAACGGGAAGGGGGGTGGAATTGCAATTATTCACAAAGACCATTTAATTTGCCGTATTTTGGATAGCCCCCTCCTAGACTGTGAAAATGTCCACTTCTCAATTGAATTCACTCCACTACTTACCTTTGTTGGCATTCTTTTATATCGCCCCCAGGAGCACATAGACAATTCTGCAGTTCACTACTGGAAACTGTCTTAAATCTTGCCAGTGCTTCGCCCAATTTTAATCTTCTGGGAGATTTTAATCTTCATTTTGACGACCCAAGAGACAGGGTGGCCAATGACCTAGCCTACGATCTAGCAGCTTTTCAATTGGACCTAAAAATACACCATGCAACACATGTTAAGGATCACCTTCTTGACCCCATTTTTTCAAGCATAACGGAATTAAAGGGAACGATCCCATTCCCCTCCCTGGTCAGACCACTTTCTTATTCCTTTCTCCTGGCACCCACCCTCTCCGCGCCTACATTCGCTAGTCTCACGCATCCAAATCCGCCCCTGGTCCAAACTGATTGTTGAAGATTGGACCCGTGAATTGGAGGCATCTATGCCCATCTTGGACTCTGATCCTGTAGCTGCCAACAGTAAGTTCTCCTCATGGATCGAAAACTCATTAAATACAGTACTCCCTAGGAAAACCGCTCCAAAAAGAACGGGCCCCAATAAATTTCCGTGGTATACCCCCGAACTCCGTGAACTGAAACAACAGTGTAAAAAATTGGAAAGAGCATGGAGGAAAGATTTCTCAAGCGAAAAAAATCACCATACAGGCTATCCATTGCTCAATATAAAACAGCTCTAAAATTAGTTCAGGCTGCCTACTATGATGAAAAAATTCGCTCCGCCTCAAGCTCCACTAGAAAAATATTCCAGATCGCAAAGAAACTTATGAAAGTGCCCGACCCTCCTGCAGCCTCCGATCCTTCTGGTCGCCGATGCGAGGAACTAGCTGGCTTCTTTTCGACCAAAATTCAAAACATCCTCAATCTCCTTCCACCCTCTGTCAATGAGCACTTAGTCAAACTATATGACCTAGAACCCCTGAATAACCCTCACCTCTTAGAGTCATTCTCTCCACTCTCCGAGGATTTATTCTTTTCCATCCTAGACTCAGTTAAGAGCGGGTCCCCAATGGACCCTGCTCCCCCAACATCCTGAGGTTGGTTGCACCTACAGTCGCCCCCACATCATTAATCTAATCAATGCCTCATTAGCATCGGGCATTGTCCCCCAGGACTGGAAAAATGCTATAGTGAAGGCGCTACTAAAAAAACCTCATTTAGACCCGTCTGAGCTAGGTAACTATCGCCCTATTTCATTACTTCCTGGAATTAGTAAAATTGCCGAAAAATACACTAACCGTATACTTTCGGCCCACTTGGAAACATTTAAATTACTCCACTCGTCACAGACTGGCTTCCGTCCTGGTCAGGGCACAGAAACTGCACTGATAGCGGTAGTGGAGGAGTCAAGAAAGATTCTTGACTCCGGAGGGTCCACGGCCATCATCCTCCTGGACCTAAGTGCAGCCTTTGACACGGTGAACCATGGCATACTGGTTCACCGTCTAAAAGTGGGAGTGACAGGCACGGCCCTATCATGGCTGAAATCGTTCCTAGAAGAAAGATTCTTCCAGGTATCCGAAGGAAACTCCCGCTCCCAACCAGTCCCGCTGCAGTGTGGTGTCCCCCAGGGCTCGTCTCTAAGCCCCACACTTTTTAACGTATACATGGCCCCTTTGGCAGAGATTGTAGCCCCTTTCAGAATCCACATAGTCACATACGCTGATGACACCCAACTAATTGTGGCATTGAATCATGCGGAACCATGTCCCTCGGATCTGCGCTCATGCCTTGAGGCAGTTGCTAGCTGGATGAACTCATCCCACCTGAAGCTCAATGGCGAAAAAACTGAGCTCATGCTGCTGGGCAACCAAGCAATTTTCAACTCAAATACCATGTGGCCGAGTTGCATGGGTACAGCTCCCCTGCCAAAAAACGAGATAAAAAGCTTGGGTATCTGGCTCGACCATGACCTCACTTTCAGAGTCCAAGCGAGGAAAACGGCAGCCGTATGTTACGGGCTACTCAGATCCACTCGGAAAATACTCCCTCTCCTACCTAGCCACTCAAGAAAACTCCTGGTCCAGGCACTTATCCTCTCTAGGCTGGACTACGGCAATGCTCTATATTTGGGTGCTCCCAAATCAGTCATAGCGAAGCTCCAAGTAGTCCAGAACTCAGCAGCTAGACTTCTTACGGGCACTAAAAGCCACTGCTCAGCAAAGCCTGCCCTTCGTTCTCTTCACTGGCTCCCGGTACAGGAGAGAATACACTTCAAAGCCCTCTGCATTGCCCACAAGGGTTTGCAGGACAGAGGCCCTCCTATTACAAAACACCTGGTCAAACCATATAAGGCCAATCGATGTCTGCGCTCGGATGAGCTCCACTTGACAGAGGTCCCCAGAATTAAGAAGGCCAGAACAGGTGGCCGCCGTTTCTCCTACAATGCTTCCAAGTTATGGAATGCACTTCCTCTTCCTATTCGTAAAGAGGTGAATCACCTGACCTTCCGGAAATCCTTGAAAACCTGGCTATTCCCATAATTCCCTCCCTCCCCCCCAGCCACCTCCGCAGCGCTGGGATGCCTCCGGGTAGCCATGCGCTATACAAAAGCTCCTAACATAACCTCACCCAGGGAAGCCGGGTGCATAGGTGCCTTTCGGGGTCGGGTTACGTCGTCGATTTGAATGGCGATCTGCTACAAAGTGCTGCTGGCGACCAAGTGGAAAGTGTCCGGGTGGATCCAAGAGTGGATCGGAGATCTGAAGAACCTGAAAGCAGAGGGGACAGAGTCTGGGTCACTAGCCAGTGACCAGGAAGGCGATGGGCAGATGCCCACCGATGTTGCTTGCTTCAAGTGCGTTGACAGTCGTCTTGACTCTTCAGCCATGAGGTCCAGGAGGTGTTGTCGGCGACCAGGAGCAGGATTCGAGCTGGTACAAGATGTCTGTCGAGTGCTGAGGTGTCGGCGACCGGATTGGACCCAACAAGCCTTGGCAACGGCAAGTCTCGGTGAAGATGAAGATTGTCGATGGTGCAGACCAGCAAGGTCTGAGGAACTCACCCAGCGAGGGTAAGTGGGGGCAGGCCTGGAGCAACCAGAGTGCCCAAGAAGAAAAGGATTGGCCTTTGTGAAGGGCTACTAACCAACAGGCTAGCAACCGCGAAGGAGCCTCGAGACGTTGCACGTGGATCTGGCTCACAGGACACTCGTAGAGTGGAGGCCAGTGATCTTCGGAGCAGTTGGTGCTGGAGGCTATGGCTACTGGGAGCCCAAATCACGACTTCGTGGGAGACCCAGAAGAGGATGCACTAGCAAATGCGTGCGGTGTCCAGGAGTCACGGTTCCACGTTACCCACGACAGCTACGGGCCTCAGCTTTGCTGGGGACTCAGGGCAGCCTCGGGGAAGTCTGGAAATCCACCTCTGGTGATGCAAAGACTTCAGCGTCCAACGGGAACTTAGGCGATGCAGACCAGACAATTGCTTCTTTGGTGCCTGCCAAGCAGGGGAGTCACTCCTTGACCCCAAGGGAGATTCTTCTGTCCTCTAGTCTTTAGTAGAGCGTCGAAGGTCCAGGATTCTGTTTCAGAGTTTCGTCCAGGGATAATCTAAAATCCTAAGGACTGGGTTCCTATACTTATACCAAGTTTAGGGGTTGGACTACTCTGTGGCCCCACCTATGGGTGGGTCAGGGCAGAGGGGTGGCTACACCCCTTTCCCTTTGTCCAGTTCGCGCCAAAGCAGGGGCTGCAAGCCCTGCTCCGGTTTGAACTGGGGTATGCCTAGGGACACCAAGTGTGCCCCCAGTGCAGGACTTCAAAGCACCCAAAGTGCTCCCGCCCAGCCCCAATACACATTATCCTGTCTGGGGAGGTGGTCACACCTCCCTGGGACAGGAAACCTGTTGTCCAGGCCTCCCCTGCCGGAGTTTCGTCCAGCAGCAGGAGGCCAGACTCGTGTCTGTGGCAGCAGCATCCATTTTGTGATGCCAGGGCTTTAGAAAGAAGTTACCGGCCAGGCCAGGGTTAACATGTCTCTCCTTCTAGAAGGGTGGAATGCTACCCCCGCTGCCAGAATTAGCGGGGGGTAGTATTCCAAGATGTTTGACACCAAACATGACATGTTTCGGTGCAGCCATTCCAAAGTTAGCATTTAACGCGAGGTTATAATGCGCTTAACAGTATATGCTCAGGCTGCACTACAAACAGCATCAGAGAAGGGTCTCCGAACGCTGCAGAGGGGCCCTGCTCATGCAGGGGCACCCTCTCACATAGGAACCACGCACTCTGCCTTCAGGATTGATAAGGCCTGCCATAGGAGTGACTTATAGGTTTATATGTGTGTATGTATTTAGTGATATAGGTAACCTATATCACAGTAAGGGGTGCATGCACCACCTTACCCAGGCTGCAGTAGCAGACCTGTGGTGTCAGTTTGGATGGCCGTCCAGGGGTGGCATAATTCATGCTGCAGCCCCTGGTAGGCCTCTGAGGTAACTATGCCCTGGGTACATAGTATACCATATACTAGGGACTTATAAGGGCACTCCAGATTCCAATCAGTGATGTGCCTAAGGCACATGGAAACCATTTTACAGAGAAAGCAGATAGACTTGAGCCCTGAATAGCAGGATTGCAGTCCAACTAAGTCATTAACCAGCAAAACACCAGAAAAAAAGTGGGGGCAACCATATAGTCAGATTCCACCTTCCTACATAACCACCCCCAAACGAAAGGAGATAAGGCTAACCTTGGCCAGTTGAGCCTTCATTGACTAGGTGGCCATATAAGGAAGCACCTGCACTAGCATGGTTGCCCCCTGTCTTATGGTCCACTAAGCAATCCCTCACCCTAAGGGTATGAGAGGGTCTCCACCATGGGGAATCACTACCTGTGGTGTGCTTAGGTAAAGTACAAGGCTGGTGAGGTGTCTGAGTAGGGAAGTGAGGCCCTAGGAATGTTGGTCTCAGCTTCCTCAGATCACTGGTCACCATGTATGCCTGTCTTTCCATGACTGAGTTGCACTTTGCTCTAAGGGTCAACCTTTGGCTGCCTACAGCTGGGGGTTGGGTCCCTTTGGATGGACTACTGGAGGGACATGGCAGGTTTGGAACCTTCTGGTCCCAGGTTTGCCCTTGCCTACCAGAGTCCTTCTGGGGGAGGTCCCTACATAAAGGTATGGGGGATCCCTCAGTGTGTAGAGATGTTTTCACCTGGCTAGGGCTACTAGCCTGGGTGCCCCTAATCTGCTGATGGGGGGGTTCCTCTGGACAGGGGGCCCTGGGGGGTCCACTGACCTCCCTGACCTCTGCAGCCCTGGGCTGGCTGAGGCAGGGTAGAGAGGGGCAGGTTACCTGCTCCAGACTGGGTACCACCTTGGAATGGTCCTCTGCCATCAGGGGTGTGGCCAGGCCAGGCCTGACTACCTCTGGGGCAGTTCCTTCACTAGGGGTAGGGTCAGTTCCCTGAGGAGGCTGACCCTTACCTACTGTCTGGAGGGAAGAAGACTTTTCTTCAACCCTTGTGCTCTCTTTTGGGGGAGAGTGGGCCATTCTTCCAGGCTCCATCTCTCCAAAATCTTGGGCTGGGGCTGTGGCCATCACAGCCCCACTAACCTCTACAGGGACGCCCAGCATCCTGAGATGGGTTTGGTGTTCAACTTCAGCCCAGGCTGAAATTTCCAGATCATTGCCCATCAGGCAATCTACAGGTAGGGTTGGGGACACTGCCACTCTTTTTGGGCCTGTGACCCCCTCCGAGCTGAGATTGACTATGGCCATGGGGTGATCTGTTCTGACACCATCAATGTTGGTCACCTGGTATCTAAACTCAGGTAAAAGCTGGTGAGGGGGGACTAGTTTCCCTGCCACCATGGTGACACTAGCCCCTGTGTCCCTAAATGCCACAGCTTTCTGACCATTAATTATTGGCTCCAATCTGTACCTTCCCAATGCTGTGGGACCCATGGTAAAGGTGGCAAATCCTATACCACCATCAGAGTCAGAGGAGTCTGTTGAGGGGTCCCTGTCTAAACTAGGGCCCACCTCTGTTCCTCTTGCAAAAGCACCTAACTTTTTGGGTGCACTACTCCCAACTGGAGGATTACTACTGGTAGTACCAGGAGGGGTGGTAGTAGTTGTGGGAGGAACATTTTCTTTATTGCCAATCCTGGGGCAACTGGGATCAGTTTTCCAGTGCCCAGGCTTTTTACAGACATGGCAATATGGTTTCTTTTCAGGAGAAGAAGGAGTTTGGGACCCACCCCCAGAAGAGGAATTTTGGGGCCCTGTAGGGGACTTATCTTTAGATTTATCCCCACCTTTCTGTTGGGAATTAGTAGAATCTTTCTTCTGGTCACCACCCTGATTTTTAGTTTTTACTCTGGTTCTGACCCATTTGTCTGCCTTCTTTCCCAATTCTTGGGGAGAGGTCAGATCAGAGTCCACCAGATACTGGTGCAAAAGCTGGTTTTGACAATTATTAAGGATCTGCTCCCTCATAATCAAATTGTACAATCCTAAAAAGTCCTGCACTTTGTTGCCATGTATCCAACCTTCCAGAGCCTTAGTAGCACAATCTACAAAATCAACCCAGTCTTGAGTCTGAGCTTTTGGGTGTCTCTGAACTTCAACCTATACTGTTCAGTGGTTAGGCCAAACCCATCTATCAGAGCACTCTTCAAGACTGTGTAATTGTCAGCATCCTCTTCTCTTACAGTGAGGAGCTTGTCTCTACCTTTGTCTGCAAAGGAGAGCCACAAGATTGCTGCCCACTGCTTCTGGGGGACCCTCTGAACTTTACAGGCCCTCTCCAGTGCAGTTATCCATTTGTGGATGTCATCCCCACTCTGGTAGGGAGGGACAATCTTGTTTAGGTTTCTATGGTCATAAGACCTTTCCCTATCTTTAGGGATATTGCTGCCACCATGGGACTCTAGTCCCAACTTTTCTCTCTTTGTAGAGATCTAGGGACTCCCTGTCTATAGCCAGTTGCTGTTTTCTGAGTTCAAGCTGAGCTTCCTCATATTGAATCAGCCTCTTTCTCCTCTCATGAGAGGATTCCCTCCTATGAGATGAGACAGAGGTCCCTATTGAGGTGCCAGAGTCGTTAGACTCCTGAGAAGGAGATCTAGACCTTCTGGGCACACTCACAATCCTTCCTGGGGGGACAAAGTGGAGGTCATTCTGAGCCTCCTCCTCATCCACAGGAGGAATTGGGTTACCCAGGTCAGGGTCATTGTCACCCTCCTGGTCAGTTCCAGTGGGGGGGCTGGGGGTATTGCTACCCCTGGCCCCATCCTCATCTTCTGCCCCACCCTCTGCTCCTACCCCTTCAGTCCCTAAGGGCCTGCTGAGATCATAAGCCTCCAACATCTCTCTAAGATGTTGGGTGGTGAGACTTTGGCCTGTCTTCAGTTTCCTCAAGTTACATAATGCTCTCAATTCCAAGAATGGGAGGGTATCATACTTGGAGGAAGAAGCCCAGGGGCTTCTGGCAAGGACTCACTGGGTCCTGGCTTTGAAGACATCACTAGTGAGGTGTGGTGTATGCACTACCTACTCTAGTGTGGCCTACTAAACTCTCTTGAGTTGTAGAAAGGGTGTGCTATCCCTTAACACACAACTCTAAGTTCAGTAGAACTTACTGTATTCTAAGCTTAATTTATATGTACCTTAGGTACCTTTAGTGGTTTTCATTTGATCAATTCAATTGAGATTATCTGGTAAAACAATAGCAAGCTGGAATCCCACACGCTGCACACCAATGTGAGAAGTTGGCCTGGCATATGCTGTCCACTAATTATAGTGGGCACCTTGCACCAGTCCAAACAACCCCTTATTGGAGATAGGTTAAAGACAACCTTATTGAAAGCTATCCTAGTGGTAGCTATGGAGAGCAGCCTTCAGGCTAAGTCTTGAAGGAATGTAAAGTAGCTTGTTTTACCAGTCTATAATCTCTTGAGTGACCAAATGAAAGAGCACCACACCAGGTATATATTCAAAATATATGTATTTATTGCTAAACACACCCCTCTAGTCTCTTTATGAGGCTAGAGTTCGAAATACACAAGTTATAAGTTATTTAAACACAGTAATAGCACAAATACACGTTTGGGCCCTAGGGGCATACCAAACCATATACCAATAAAGTGGTATAAGAACCACGACTGAACTAGACACTAGGCCTAGAGCCTCTAGAAGTGCTTGGACCACAAGGAACCACCCAAGGTAGTGACACAGGGGACCCACGGGGGACGCGTGCAGTGTAAATACACAACCGCGATACGCCGTTAACTTCTATGGAGAAAGTCGCGATCAGGAAATTAAAGAAAAGTGACACTTAAAGGAGGACTTGGAGCAAACCCTTTGAGAACTAGGTTGTTCTAGAGTCTCTACCCACGGGAGCACCGGAGTACTCGTGTTACCTCACCCAGGGAAGCCGGGTGCATAGGTGCCTTTCGGGGTCGGGTTTCGTCGTCGATTTGAATGGCGATCTGCTGCAAAGTGCTGCTGGCGACCAAGTGGAAAGTGTCCGGGTGGATCCAAGAGTGGATCGGAGATCTGAAGAACCTGAAAGCAGAGGGGACAGAGTCTGGGTCACTAGCCAGTGACCAGGAAGGCGATGGACAGATGCCCACCGATGTCGCTTGCTTCAAGTGCGTTGACGGTCGTCTTGACTCTTCAGCCACGAGGTCCAGGAGGCGTTGTCGGGGAGCAGGATTCGGGCTGGTATACGATGTCTGTCGAGTGCTAAGATGTCGGCGACCGGATTGGACCCAACAAGCCTTGGCAACGGCAAGTCTCGGTGAAGATGAAGATCGTCGATGGTGCAGACCAGCAAGGTCTGAGGAACTCGCCCAGCGAGGGTACGTGGGGGCAGGCATGGAGCAACCAGGGTGCCCAAGAAGAAAAGGATTGGCCTTCGTGAAGGGCTACTAGCCAACGGGCTAGCGACCGCGAAGGAGCCTCGAGACGTCGCACATGGATCTGGCTCACAGGACACTCGTGGAGTGGAGGCCTGTGATCTTCGGTGCAGTTGGTGCTGGAGGCCCAAAGCACGACTTCGTGGGATACCCAGAAGAGGATGCACTAGCAAATGCGTGCGGTGTCCAGGGGTCATGGTTCCACGTTACCCACAACAACTACGGGCCTCAGCTTTGCTGGGGACTCAGGGCAGCCTCGGGGAAGTTTGGAAATCCACCTCTGGTGATGCAAAGACTTCGGCGTCCGACGGGAGCTTAGGCGATGCAGACCGGACAATTGCTTCTTTGGTGCCTGCCAAGCAGGGGAGTCACTCCTTGACCCCAAGGGAGATTCCTCTGTCCTCTAGTCTTTAGTAGAGCGTCGAAGGTCCAGGATTCTGTTTCAGAGTTTCGTCCAGGGATAATCTAAAGTCCTAAGGACTGGGTTCCTATACTTATACCAAGTTTAGGGGTTGGACTACTCTGTGGCCCCACCTATGGGTGGGTCAGGGCAGAGGGGTGGCTACACCCCTTTCCCTTTGTCCAGTTCACACCAAAGCAGGGGCTGCAAGCCCCTGCTCCGGTTTGAACTGGGGTATGCCCAGGGACACCAAGTGTGCCCCCAGTGCAGGACTTCAAAGCACCCGAAAGTGCTCCCGCCCAGCCCCAATACACATTATCCTGTCTGGGGAGGTGGTCACACCTCCCTGGGACAGGAAACCTATTGTCCAGGCCTCCCCTGCCGGAGTTTCGTCCAGCAGCAGGAGGCCAGACTCGTGTCTGTGGCAGCAGCATCCATTTTGTGATGCCAGGGCTTTAGAAAGAAGTTACCGGCCAGGCCAGGGTTAACATGTCTCTCCTTCTAGAAGGGTGGAATGCTACCCCCGCCGCCAGAATTGGCGGGGGTAGTATTCCAAGATGTTTGACACCAAACACGACATGTTTCGGTGCAGCCATTCCAAAGTTAGCATTTAACCCGAGGTTATAATGCGCTTAAGAGTATATGGTCAGGCTGCACTACAAACAGCATCAGAGAAGGGTCTCCGAACACTGCAGAGGGCCCTGCTCATGCAGGGGCACCCTCTCACATAGGAACCACGCACTCTGCCTTCAGGATTGATAAGGCCTGCCATAGGAGTGACTTATAGGTTTATATGTGTGTATGTATTTAGTGATATAGGTAACCTATATCACAGTAAGGAGTGCATGCACCACCTTACCCAGGCTGCAGTAGTAGACCTGTGGTGTCAGTTTGGATGGCCTTCCAGGGGTGGCATAATACATGCTGCAGCCCCTGGTAGGCCTCTGAGGTACCTATGCCCTGGGTACATAGTATACCATATACTAGGGACTTATAAGGGCACTCCAGATTCCAATCAGTGATGTGCCTAAGGCACATGGAAACCATTTTACAGAGAAAGCAGATAGACTGGGGCCCTGAATAGCAGGATCCCAGTCCAACTAAGTCATAAACCAGCAAAACACCAGAAAAAAAGTGGGGGCAACCATATAGTCAGATTCCACCTTCCTACAGAGATAGACACATGAAGTGCTTTCTCAGAAACTGGCTGACCATTATGTGCCTTTTTCATCCCTCAACTGGTATGACTGGGTGCAAGACTCTGACAGTCTGGAGCATATTTAATTGCTGCTGGTAATTACTCAGCCCACCTCCCTCTCTCAAACCTCGTCCACCTTGTCACTGTGCCTGCTCCTTACATACCACCTGAATTCACCAAAAACGTACAGGTCTTTCCGACAAAAGTAGTCTGAAGCCTATCAACAATCGCGGCCACAGTATTGAAAACAAATGCATTCGTCCTTCCATCCATCCTACATGAAATAATTAAACTAGTTGTCTCCCTGTGTGTTCAAGTTGCATACAGTTGAAGGCTGCAAAAACATGAACATGGCACAACTTGGAAAAGTGTGAAACCACAGCTTTCAACCTTGAGCCTTTCGTTTGTAAAGCTGCTTTATAGGAAATACCAGTTAGGAAGCAGCAAATTGTGTTTTCATTTCATGAAAGAGATCTTTACTCATAAATCGTTCTTACTGATAAGCTTGTCAGGTAAGACAGGCCGAGATAATTGCACAACCACTAAAATTAAATTATAGCGAAGTATATCTTCAGTTTGAAGTGGTCAGATTGCAAAAGCACGCTCTACTGAAATGTACCCATTAGTGCATGAAAAATTACTTGCGTCACATGCATGCATCACCGTCCTCATTTTCGCTGCTATTATTTGATCCTTTCATATTTTATAATATATTCACTGCACACTTTGATGATCGAATTTTAGCACAAATATTTTTAAAATATCGGCCTGCATGATTCAAGGTAATGAAAGTATGGTGTACCCTGCTTCATTCATGATGCAACCCCTGATTACTCTATTTTGTGCTGCCCCATAAGCACATTACTACCTCCACCCCTGCTGCAAATGTATTACACATCAATACAACTCTGGAACTTGCCTGCTCACGCTATTTTCATTGGGGCCATGCTTACAAGGCCTGCTGCCACTGCTGGGATATGAGAGAACGGAATGGACGAAGCTATAATACATAGCTGCCAAGGTTTCAGGTCAGCGACTATGAATTCTCATGAGAACATGAAGCAATTTAGACGAGGTAAACATAAATAATATCAAAAATGACACCCATTTGCGCAATGAGAAACTAAGAAGTCACACAACTAAAGTGGACCAAAGGCAGGCGGCTAAAAACTGAGCAGAGTCAGACTGCGTGACTGCACAGTTCTTAGCGCTACAGGCAACTTAGAATAATTGAAGCATTAATGTTATTTATTCAGAGCAGTCTTCACCCACATTGCCCCCTGGATCCTCCTTGCTGCCAGAAATCAGTCAAGTCAAAGGCTGTGAGGCCCCAATATGAAAAACACGGACCTCAGCTGTAATGTCTCAGTAGTAGACGCATTGCTGTCACTTGTGCTCGAGTCTTGCCCATTCAGTGCTGCATGTAGTGCGGTAGTCGTACTCACTGTGCAGACATCTTGTGCAATGGTAACAGGCTCAGTGTCACTATTATTCGGTCAGTCCGCTGCTCCATGTGTGCAGCTGCCTGATTTCCAATTGTTTCCTCTCCCGGCTGGAGCTTTGGTGCTACGTGTTCAATAAAACTACATTCATAAGTAAAATGCAAACCATAGAGCCTTTTTCTGTGTGTGGGCTGTTAGAATCAATTCAGAGGGGTGGCGCAGGCATTCGTGCTCAGACCATGAATGCAAGCCTCGTCAGCCGGCCTGTGCCTTTTGAAAGAACCGTGGCACAGTGCTACTGGCATGGAGGGCAGCAGGTGAGTTGGAACAACTTTGCAAAATTGATTCTAACAGCCCATACACAGAAAAAGGCTCTATGGTTTTAATTTTACTTACGTAGCCGGAGGCGGAAACAATTGGGAAACAGGCAGCTGCACCCATGGAGCAGCGGACTGACCCCACAATAGTAACAGAAATGGGAATAAGGGTGGGAGTATTTTGCGGAATGAAAAAAAAGAGAATACATGTGTCACCCAAGATTCAAAAGTAAAGTGAATGTGTTATTTGGGAAATAAATGAGCCGTACCTGCGCTGGTTTCTGTGTGTCTGCAGTTCAAACCCAAAACGATTCAGTCAAGTCACGTGCCCACACTGGCTGCACTGTCTCTGGGGCTGACGGCAGATTAGAGCAATGTCTCTGAGCTATCTGCGCCCTCTACTGGTGGAGAAGGACCGGTGCAGCTTTGAGCAGACGGTTCTATCCTGTAAACATGATTTCTCCGCAACTTTAAAAAAACAAAATATCTGCAAGTCGGACAGACTATGGAGAAATACAGCTATGCGAAGAAAGAGGGAGATGTTCCTGAGTGGAATTAGAGGTTAGTTTCCATTTTCAAGAGGCATAACAGGAAATAAACCCCTCCCAAATGAGTGTCAGCTCATGGGCCGATCAGATCGGCCTGAGCACTTTCACTTTTAACACAGGGCCGATTAGATCGGCCCGTGGCACTTCTTAGGTTAAAGAAAAATATTGAAACTATTGGTGTAGAGAAAGAGGAAACTGAACCTGTAGTTATTCTAGTTAATGGTGTTCTTATCTAATAAAAAACAATGATTACTACAAAAATGTGTATGTGGAAGAAGAAGAAATAGTTTTAGGAGATGTTAGCGAAATTTCAAGTGGCCAAATTGAAAAAGTGGACATGTCTAAAAGTGAAGAAATTTATGAACATTATAGTGTATATCCTTTACATTCCAAAGAAGTGATGGGAAATACTATTGAATTATTCCAAATGAAGAAAGCAAAGGGAAATCCCATGAGTGTTTGGGAAAAAAGTTTGGAAGATCGTTGTTTTCCACAGCTCTTCCCCACTGGAAAAGGTGGACGATATGACGAACGACCAGTACAGATTCCCGCATCAGAATATCGGACAACAAGATTGTACTCATAAGATCCAAGATTTCGACAATGTATCCATATATATTTCATCTTTTGTTTGAAAGTGACTTGTCTGGACTTTCATATTCAGTCAACCACATATTAAAAACAGGAGTTCATCTTCAAAATGTTTCTGCAAAGGAACTAATGGACAAAGTACATGCGAGAGATGATCATTTAGAATCTCAATTGATTAATTTGATGGCGTGTACTAATGAGTATTGGTATCGTCGTCACGGAGAACTTAAATGCATGTTAAGGAACTTAAGAACTCCTACGTGGTTTGTTACGCTAAGCTGTGCTGAATACGCATGGGACGATTTACTTGAATTTCTTCAAGAAGCAAATTCAAATATTAAAAACATTGAATTCAAGACACCTGGAGAACTGTGTTCCTTGGATCCTGTAAATGTGTGCAGATATTTTAATCATAGGTTTCAAGCTATGATGTCTTTTATCTGCAATAAAAACAATCCTCCTTTTGGAGAAGTTATTGATTTATTTTGGAGAAAGGAGTATCAAGCTAGAGATGCTCCTCATATACATATGCTTTTATGGATCAAGGATGCACCCAAATTTGGAACTGATTCGGATGAGACTGTTTTATCTTTTATGGAAGACTATGTTACATGTGCTGTACCAAAAACAAGAGAAGAAAACAGCTTAAGACAACAAGTTTTACGGTTTCAAACTCATCGATGTGGCAAATACTGTCGACGGAAATACAAATCGAAGGAAAAGTTTTATACCAAATGTCGTTTTGGATTTCCACGTCCAGTAATATCGAAAGGAAGAGTCAACAGTTTCATGTCAGCAGTGAGACATACTATCACTAGAAAATCTCCAAAAAACACTTACAATTTAAAAAGAAGTGAAGAATCTAAATATATTAATGATTATAATCCAGTTATTTTGTCGATGTGGAATGCTAATATGGATATCCAGTATGTTGCGGATAATTCCATTGCTGTTGCTCGGTATGTAACGTCATACATAACAAAATCTGAAAAGACGGAGTTGAAAGAAATGTGGGAAGAAATTTCTCAGAGAAGACTCTTAGTAAGAAATTGTACAGCTTTAGTTTGAAGATGCTGTCCCATCAAGAGATTAGATCCTACGAATGTTCGGATCGGTTGTCCTCTTCAAGTTTATATTCAAAGTCATGAGGAATCATTTGGGTTAGTCTAGGTCTTGCTGCAACACAAAATCGAGTACTTAAATCTATACAAGAAATTGAATATTTAGCACTACATGAACCGGAAAGCCCAGATATTGTTAAAACAAACATGTTGGATACGTACTATCCAAATAGAAGTCCCCATCTTGAAAACATATGTCTCTATGAAGTACTGCAATATTACAGTTTTAAGAGAAATATTACAGAGAACATAAATGAAGAAAAATAGGCAGTGATTGGTTCAGAAGGATGTTTGGTGAAACATAGTAAAGGAAATCTGATTAATCACAGGAAACTGAGTTGCGATACTCCTGATAAAAGAGAATTTTACTATGTAGCACTTCTGCAACTCTTCAAGCCTTGCCATAATGAACTGGAATTACTTGGAGATTTTCAGTGCTATGAAGATTATTTTAATGCATGTAAAGATAGCATTGAATGCACAGTTTTTCCAAATTATCTCCAAATGTTAAATGAAGAAATTGAACAGGAAGCTAGTATTGCAGTTGAGATTGCTAGAGACAGTTCTCAAGATAGTCAAAGTTCTGCTCCACTGAGTCAAGATCCACTAGGAGAACCAATTCTTGAAAATGAAGCAGCAATTGCTATGAGGGATGTAGAAACGGCAATGCATCAAGCTCAACAGGATATTATGGAGTTGGGAAACTTAGAAGAGCAGCTAAATATTGAACAGAAAGAAATATATCAGCAAGTTACACAACAGATCGACCATGGTTTAATTCATGAAAAATAAGAATGCAACTGTCCATCTTTTAAACCTATTCAAATGTATATCAATAGTCAAGCTGGTACAGGAAAACGTTTATTAATTAAAGTTTTGACCAGTTATTTACAAAAAACCACTGAATCACATTTATCTTGTGTTGTAACCGCTCCAACTGGGTTAGCAGCACACAACATTAAAGGAATTACATTACATTGCTTACTAATGCTACCTGTTGAACATGAAAACAAGTTGGAATATCACAAGCTTTCTGGAGAAGCTTGTTTGGAAGTTTCAAGAGTTCTAAAGAAAATGAAACTTCTGATTATTGATGAGGTGAGCATGGTCTCAAACTTAATGCTTGCTTTTGTGCATTTAAGAATGCAGCAAATTTTAAAAACAGAATACGATGTGTTATTTGGAGGAAAACAGGTGATAGTTTTCGGCAATTTACTGCAACTTACTCCCGTAAAAGGGCAACCAGTTTTTAAAACACTTGTGCATGAAGACACCAGAAAATCTTTGGGAAGTATTGGAAATGTGAACATTTGGTCATATTTTGAATACAAAGAACTTATTACAAATATGCGATAGGCAAGTGATGATTATTATGGAAGCATTCTTCAAGATATAAGAATTGGTGTATTGACAGAACATGGCAAAGAAGCTTTGCAAAGTTGACTACTTACAAACTTGTTTACAAATGAAAATGTTGCTCCAGAAATAATATACAAAAAAATTGGAGAAACGAAATCTATAATCTGCCTAATGCCAACACTGCGAGAGTGTTCTACATTCAATGAAGAACTTTTGAAGCTGGAAAAACAACAAATACTAAAAATGGAAGCCATTGATAAAATAGAGCATGAAGGAATTACTATTATTTTGTCAGAAAAATTAAAAACAAAATTGGATTCATTGGAAAAATCTATATCTAAGACTGCTGGTTTAGAAAATAATTTATATGTATGTGAAAACTGTCGGGTAATTTTATGGCGTAATTTGGATGTGGAAAAAGGTTTAGTGAATGGAGCAATGGGAAAAGTTGTTGATTTTGTTAATTATCAAAATAGAGATGGAATTGAATTTTTGAAGATCAAATTTGATCAGATTGAAGAAGTAAAACAGATTGCACGCTGTTCTGTTAGTTTTTGCTTGTTAAAGATTTGTATGTTTGTAGAAAACAGTTTCCTCTTTCTTTAGCATATGCAGTGACCATTCATAAATCTCAAGGTTTAAGTGTAGACAGTGCTTTGGTAAACATTGGAAGTACCGTGTTTAAAGAGGGAATGGCATATGTTGCATTGTCCCGAGTCAGAACTTTATCTGGATTGTATTTGATTGATTTTGATGAGAGAAAGATTAGTGCAGATGCAAATTGTGTACGAGAGTATAATCGGTTAAAAAGACTGTATGCTCCCAACTTAGGTGAATATCCAGTATATGAAAAGCGTGTAGTAGGTCGAAAACGAACATATGAGAAACTCTGTAGTGAGGTTGGAAAGAAGAAAAAAAATCAAGAGAATGTTGAGATTCCAAACAAAAAGAAAAAGGACACTGTTGAAGAGATTATAGGATATCAGTTAGAAAATAGTTCAGGTATCAACTGCTATGCTAATGTAGTTGTGAACGTCATATTTTTTCTAGAAAATCTCCAACAACAAATTATGGAGAATCGTGAAAAAGATTTTGTTCCTTGTTGCATTCTATTTTTGAAAAATTGAAAACTGATAAAACTAAAATCCAAAGTGTTTCTGGCATTCAAAATCTTCTGGATATATGTTCTGGTTCTTCACAATTTACACAGAATGTACAGCAAGATGCTCAGGAATTTCTTATGTTTATGCTTGCAGTATTGGAAGATGAAGGAAAACAAATTGAAAATCTGTTTGGAGTTCGTTACAGATGGGAACATGAATGTGAACATTTTAGATTTACTTCTACCACTAACATAGACACTGAAAGATTCATATATTTGACAATACAAGATTGTAAAACAGTGTCTTTTAACAAATTAGTTAAATCAGCTAATCAAAATATGGAGAGTAGTCACTGCAAGTCAGAAATGTTATCAGCATTATTTATAGAAACATTTGGACAATATATCATTTTAATGATACAACGTTGTACAGCAGATGGAAGAAAATTGGAAACTTTAATTAAAAATTTTGTAGCAGGTCAACTATCAATATCAGGAAGAACTTTCAAAGCAGTAGCAATTATTTTCCACGATGGACCTTCTACAACATCTGGACACTACACTGTCTATTTAAAGTGCAATAAAGGATGGACACATTGTAATGATGCCCATTTGCTTTTCAAATATCGGTTGCCTAATGAATTACCATATTCATACCTAATATTTTTGATGCCAAAGTTCTGAGAACATCATTCGGCCTATTGGGAAGATGTCAATTCAATTCAAATATACTTTATTCGATTTTTAACATTAAAAATCATAAAAGTAACATGTTAAAAACTTACATAATTAAAAATACATACTATTCCATCTATACAAAAATCTCAATCCTAGCAATTCCCATCAATTAATTCTAATAATCATCAGAAGGAAATACTAAAATTATGTACAATAACCAGCTTCATACCATGATTTAACCAGTTATGCTTTTCCTCTTTCTCAATATACCTTTCAAGAATCCCGCCATTACGCCCACACAATAAGCATTTTCCAACAATTGCAAATATAAAAAGGCAGGGCGGCATTGCCTCCACCCCCCTCTCTTCAACACTGGCAAAATCCATCTTGATCTTTCAACTAAATAAAATTTGCAGAATAAAATCACATGTATTGTTGATTGGGTAGACATCTTATCGCATGGGCATTGACATAAATCTCTAGACCAATCATTTACTCTGGGAAAGCTAACTAACCGATGGAAACTATCAAACCTAAATCTGGTAAGGACATACCTGTCATACCCTCCTATACACCAAACCAAATATGGTTGTATGGTGGGAGTTACCAGGGTTAACTGATGCTGAATCACAGTACATTTCTTCATTTCCATTGCAGCTCTTAAAGACTCCAAATGCGACAGACATAGCAATTTAAAGTCCTTCCTAGAAATAGCACTCATAGTTTCAGGATGTGTATAAAAATCAAGTCTGTCCAGATCAATTAAAAATCTTCTAATGTAGTTCAGCCAGGTAATCTTATTTGCGTGACATAGACACATAGCATCTCTAATAATTTCTCTATTTAACCCTGTAGTAGTAGACGTCCAGACTCTATACCATAATAATAAAGGTTGCATTTTTATCAGGTCAGAGATGTAAGGGATCCCCAATTCATTGTGGCAATTAAAAACTGAAGAACTCTGTGGAACTGCTAAAATATACCTTAAAAATAAATTTTCCACAATTTGTATAGAGGATACATCATGGTAACCCCAAATTCCTGCCCCATACATCGCGATACTCATACATTTTGCTTGGTAAATTTTGAGAAGGATCCCCGGAGGCTTTTTCCCCAATTTTTTGCAAAATTTACCACAGCCCCAATTGACCTCTTGAAAAGGAGGGTCCTACTCTTAACTGCCGGGTTCCAGGAGCCAGTATGTTCCAATAAGATGCCCAAATAGGAAAATGTATTAGTTGAATCTATCCTATCGTTCCCCATTGGCAAACTTTTGCATTTATTTCTCCCCTTCCCACATGTCATTACAAAAGTTTTCTTAACATTAAGTTTTAAACCCCGGCAATCCATAAATCTAATATATGCTGCAAGGGTACTCTGTAGGCCCATCTGGGTTCTGGCCATAAGCACTGCATCATCCGCATAGAGCAGGGACACAATAGGTGTGTTATTATACTGTGGTGGATCTCTTTTCCTGGCCACCAGTTCTTCCTCTAAAGCATTAGTATATAAAGAGAACAAGAACGGGGCCAGGACACAACCCTGCCTCACTCCCCTCTCCACGGGGAATGGCGCAGTGCATTCGCCCTTTAATCCATGCCTCACCTTAGCAGCAGCCCCAACGTACAGTTGTCTCAAAAATTGTACTAATAGTGGGTGAACCTTTAAATCCAAAAGGATTTCCCAGAGCCTATTATGTATGACGCAATCGAATGCGGCCGAAAGGTCCACGAATGCCACATATAATTTCCCCTCCTTAGCTTGAGTGTACTTTCCCATTAAAATAGTAAAATTTAAAACCTGCTCATTTGTCCCTAGCCCTTGTCTAAAACCATATTGTACCTTACTTAAAATATTATTGTCCTCAGCCCATGTTTGTAATCTGTTCAAAACAATCCTACCCACTACCTTTACTAAAGAATCTAAAAGGGAGATAGGTCGGTAGCAGGCAGGATTGTCACGTTCCCCTTTTTAAAAATCGGTATAATCACCGATTCAGACCAGGACTTTATAAAACCCTTCGCACAGCAGGCCTCTAACACCCGGGTCAACAGAGGGGACCATAATGGTGGGGTGGACTTAAATAAGTCCATCGGCACACCATCTGGTCCCGGGCTTTACCTCCTTTACTAGCATTAACTGCCGTTATTACTTCATCCAATGTAATATGCAGCTCAATAGGCGTAAATCCTACCATGTCTCCCTGTTCTAATAATTTAATATCAGTAGGAGATTCTTCATTCCCCTTGATACTATATACATTCGAAAAAAAGTCAATCCATACTTTTTCATCAATTGCAACCTCAATCTTGGCTCCATCATTATTGGAAAGGAATGGGGCATTAACTGCCTGCCAAAATGATGCCAAAGTTCTGAGAACATCATTCGGCCTATTGGGAAGATGTCAATATCAATTAAGAAATGTAGTTTTGGTATTCTCACTGCAAATGATTTCAAGAACATCATTTAGACTATAGGGAAGATATCAAGAATTTCTGATTCAATTATCGTTTCTGTTCTTTGATATTGTATTTAGAAAATTGTTTTAGAAAGAAGTGTGAGAAGTTGGCCTGGTATATGCTGTCCACTAGTTATAGTGGGCACCTTGTACCCAGTCCAAACAACCCCTTATTGGAGATAGGTTAAAGACAACCTTTATTGAAAGCTATCCTAGTGGTAGCTATGGAGAGCAGCCTTCAGGCTAAGTCTTGAAGGAATGTAAAGCAGCTTGATTTACCAGTCTATAATCTCTTGAGTCACCAAATGAAAGAGGACCACACCAGGTATATATATAAAATATATGTATTTAGTCTTAAACACACCCCTCTAGTCTCTTTATGAGGCTAGAGTTCGAAGTACATAGGTTACAAGTCAAATATCAACAGTAATTGCACAAATACACGTTTGAGCCCCAGGGGCGTACCAAACCATATACCAAAAAAATAGTATAAGAACCACGACTGAACTAGACACAAGGCCTAGAGCCTGTAGAAGTGCTTAGCCCTTAAGGAACCACCCAAGGTAGTGACACAGGGGACCCACGGGGGACGTGTGCAGCGTGAGAACACAGCCGCGAGCCGCCGTTGACTTCTATGGGGAAAGTCGCGGTTGGATTTTTAAAAGAAAAGGACACTTAGAGGAGGACTTGGAGCAAACCCCTTTAGAACTAGGCAGTTCTAGAGTCAATACCCACGGGAGCACCGGAGTACTCGAGTTACCTCACCCTGGGAAGCCGGGTGCATAGGTGTCTTTCAATGTCGGATTTCGTCGTCGTTTTCAATGGCGATCTGCTGCAAAGTGCTGCTGGCGGCCAAGTCGAAAGTGTCCGGGTGGATCCAAGGGTGGATCGAAGATTTGAAGAACCTGAAAGCAGAGGGGACAGAGTCTGGGTCACTAGCCAGTGACCAGGAAGGCGATGAGCAGATGCCCACCAATGTTGTGTGCTTCAGGTAGGTTGACAGTCGTCTTGACTCTTCAGCCACGAGGTCCAGGAGGCTTCAACGACAACCAGGAGCTAGATTCGAGCTTTGCCATAAGGTCTGTCGATTGCTGGGGTGTCGGTGACCAAATTGGACCCAACAAGCCTTGGCAACGGCAAGTCACATGGAAACAAAGAAAGGATGTTGATGCAGACCAGCAAGGTCTGAGGGACTCACCCAGCAAAAGTAAGTCAGGGCACCTCTGGAGCAACCAGGAAAGCCCAAGCAGAAGAAGAGTTGCCTTCGGGAGGGCCCACTAGCCAACAGACTAGCAACCGCGAAGGAGCCTCAAGTGGACACACTTGGAGCTGGCTCACAGGACACTCGTGGAGTGGAGGCCAGTGATCTTTGGTGCAGTCGGTGCTAGAGGTAAGGGCTATTTGAAGCCCAAAGCACAACTTTGTGGAAGACCAGAAAGAGGATGCGCTTGCAAAAGTTCTCAGTGTCCAGGGGTCACGGTTCCACGTTACCCATGACAGCTACATGCCTCAGCTTTGCTGGGGTCTCAGGGCAGCCTCGGGGAAGTCTGGAAATCCACCTCTGGTGATGCAAAGACTTCGGCGTCTGGCGGAAGCTTCAGCGATGCAGACCGGACAATTGCTTCTTTGGTGCCTGCCAAGCAGGGGAGTCACTCCTTGACCCCAAGGGAGATTCTTCAGTCCTCTAACCTTGAAGTAGAGCGTCGAAGGTCCAGGATTCGGTTTCAGAGTTTCGTCCAGGGTAATCTAAAGTCCTAAGGACTGGGGTCCCATACTTATACTAAGGTAGGGGGGTTGGACATATTCAGGGGACCCACCTATGGGAGTGTCAGGGAAGAGGGGTGGTTACACCCATTCCCTTTATCCAGTTTCACACCAGAGCAGGGGCAGGTAGCCCCTGCAACCGGTTTGGACTGGACTATGCACAGGGACACCAAATGTGCCCCAGTGCTGGTCTTCAAAGCACCAGGGAGTGCTCCCGCCCTGCCCCAATACACATTATCCTGTCTGGGGAGGTGGTTACACCTCCCTGCAACAGGAAACCTATTGTCCAGGCCTCCCCTGCCGGAGTTTCGGTCAGCAGCAGGAGGCCAGACCCGTGTCTGTGGCAGCGGCATCCATTTTGTGATGCCAGGGCTCTGAAAAGATGATACCGGGTATGTCGGTGTGTACATGTCTCTCCCTCTAGAAGGGTGGAATGCTACCCCCGCTGCCAGGACTGGCAGGGGGGTAGTATTCCAAGGTGTTTGACACCAAACACAACATGTTTTGGTGCAGCCAGTCCAAAGTTAGCATTCTACCGCGAGGATATAATGCACTTAAGAGTATATGGTCAGGCTGTACCACAAACAGCATCAGAGGATTGACTCCGAATGCTGCAGAGGGGCTCTGCTCATGCAGGGACACCCTCTCACATAAAAACCAAGCACTCTGCCTTCAGGATTGTTAAGGCCTGCCATAGGAGTGACTTATAGTGTTATATGTGTGTGCAATGGTAGTGATATAGGTAGCCTATATCACAGTAAGGGGTGCATGCACCACCTTACCCAGGCTTCAGTAGCAGACCTGTGGTGTCATTTTGGAGGGACTCCCAGGGGTGGCATAATACATGCTTCAGCCCCTGGTAGGCCTCTGGGGTACCTATGCCCTGGGTACATAGTATACCATATACTAGGGACTTATAAGGGCACTCCAGAATCCAATCAAAGATGTACCTAAGGCACATGGAATCCATTTTAGAGAGGAAGCAGCTGGGCTGGGGTTCTGATTAGCAGGGCCCCAGCCAGACTAAAGTCGAAAACACAGTGAAGCATCAGCAAAACGTGGGGGTACCCATGTGAAGCAGATCCTACTCTCCTACACAACCCCCCTCCCAAACGCAGGGACATTAAACTAACCTTGACCAGTTGAGTCTTCATGTTCTAAGTGGAAGTACCTAGAGAGTCCATCTGCATTGGCATGGTTACTCCCAGGTCTGTGTTCCACTGTAAAGTCCATCCCCTGGAGGGAAATGGACCACCTCAGCAGTTTGGGGTTTTTACTCTTCATTTGTTTCAGCCATACGAGGGGCTTGTGGTCTATTTGAACAAGGAAGTGAGTTCCAAACAAGTATGGCCTCAACTTCTTCAGAGCCCAAACCACAGCAATGGCCTCCCTCTCAATGGCTGACCAACGTTTTTCTCTAGGGGTTAGCCTTCTGCTAATGAAAGCTACTGCCTGATCCTGACCTTCATCATTCAATTGTGACAGTACAGCCCCTACCCCCAATTCAGATGCATCTGTTTGGCCAATGAACTTCTTGGAGTAATCAGGACTCTGTAGAATGGGAGCAGAGCACATGGCCTGCTTCAGGTCATCAAATGCCTTTTGACAGCTAGCTGTCCACTGAACCTTTTTGGGCATTCTCTTGGAAGTTACGTCATTCAGGGGTGTCACTATTGATCCATACCCCTTGACAAATCTCCTATAGTACCCAGTCAGGCCTAAGAAGGCTCTCACCTGAGTCTGGGAAGTTGGAGCTACCCAGTCCATGATGGTCTGGATTTTGCTCTGTAGTGGTTGAACCTGGCCTCCACCCACAAGGTGGCCCAGGTACACAAACTGACTCTGCCCTATCTGGCACTTGGTGGCCTTGATAGTGAGGCCTGCCTTTTGCAGGGCCTCCAAAATATTTCTGAGGTGGACCAGGTGATCCTCCCAGGTGGAGCTAAAGACAGCAATATCATCTAGATATGCTGCACTATAGGCTTCCAGACCTGTAAGGACTGTATTCACCAACCTCTGAAAAGTGGCAGGTGCATTCTTCAGACCAAAGGGCATTACCACAAATTGATAATGCCCACTAGGGGTTGAGAATGCTGTTTTTGGCTTTGCATCATCAGCTAGCCTGATCTGCCAGTAGCCAGCTGTTAGGTCAAATGTGCTTAGATACTTGGCTGAGGCCAAAGTGTCTATTAGCTCATCTGCCCTGGGTATTGGATGGGCATCAGTCCTAGTGACTGCATTGAGACCCATGTAGTCCACACAAAACCTCATCTCTCTTTTCCCACCACTGGTGTTAGGTTTTGGCACAAGGACCACTGGACTAGCCCAAGGGCTATCTGAGGGTTCAATAACTCCCAAATCCAACATCTTCTGGACTTCTGTCCTGATACAGTCCCTGACATGGTCAGGTTGCCTATAAATCTTATTTTTAATAGGCAGACTGTCCCCAGTGTCCACTTCATGAGTGCACCAGGTGGTCTGACTTGGAGTCAGAGAGAACATATGCCTGAACTGATTGAGCACCTGTCTGCAATCAGTCTGCTGCTGGGCAGTGAGGCTACTTGCCAAGGCTACACCATCCACTGACCCATCATCAGGGTTCTGTGAGAGCAGGTCAGGGAGTGGGTCACTCTCTTCCTCCTGTCCCTCATCAGTAGCCATGAGCAAGCCCATGTCTGCCCTATCCACATATGGTTTCAATCTGTTGACATGGAGAACCCTGTGGGGACTCCTGGGTGTTCCTAGGTCTACTAAATAGGTAACCTCACCCTTCTGTTAAAGAATGGTATGGGGTCCACTCCACTTGTCTTGAAGAACTGCTGGGGCCACTGGCTCCAACACCCACACCTTCTGTCCTCGCTGGTAAACAGTCAGTACAGCCTTTTGGTCATGCCAGGCTTTTTGCAGTTCCTGGCTAGCCTCAAGGTTTTTAGTTTCCTTTTTCATGTACTCAGCCATCCTAGAGCGGAGACCAAGTACATAGTCCACTATGTCCTGCTTTGGGGGCTTGAGAGGTAACTCCCATCCTTCCTTCACCAGGCACAATGGACCCCTGACAGGGTGGCCAAACAAAAGTTCAAAAGGGCTGTAGCCAACCCCCTTTTGAGGCACCTCCCTGTATGCAAACAAAAGGCAGGGCAAGAGTATGTCCCATCTTCGCCTAAGCTTTTCTGGGAGCCCTTTAATCATGCCCTTCAAGGTTTTGTTGAATCTCTCAACTAAACCATTGCATTGTGGGTGATAGGGTGTGGTGAATTTGTAAGTCACTCCACACTCCTTCCACATTGCCTTCAAGTATCCAGACATAAAGTTTGCATCCCTGTCTGATACAACCTCCTTAGGGAAGCCCACTCTTGAGAAATTCCCAGGAGGGCTCTTGCCACCACAGGTGCTGTAGTGGTCCTAAGGGGAATAGCCTCTGGGTACCTAGTGACATGGTCCACCACCACTAGGATAAACCTGTGCCCAGATGCTGTTTGGGGATCCATGGGACCAACAATGTCAATCCACACCCTTTCAAAGGGAACCCCCACCACAGGTAGTGGTATCAGGGGGGCCTTTGTAGTGCCACCTGCCTTGCCACTGGCCTGGCAAGTTACACAGGAGCGACAAAACTCCTTGGTGTCTTCAGACATGTGGGGCCAGTGAAAGTGAGGGACAATTCTGTCCCAAGTCTTGTTCTGCCCAGGTGACCTGCTAGAGGAATATCATGGGCTAGGGTCAATAGGAAGCCCCTGAACTTCAGAGGTATAACCAACCTCCTGGTGGCACCAGGCTTGGGGTCTCTACACTCCGAGTACAAGAGTCCATCATCCCAATACACTTTATGGGGACCACTAGCATTCCCAGCAGCCTCAGCAGCAGCTTGCTGTCTGAGGGGTTCAAGAGAGGGGCAGCTCTGCTGCTCCTGGCTCAGATCTGCCCTGGAAGGGCCCCCTGTCCCCAAGAACTCAACCTGATCAGGCTCAAGTTCCTCTGGGACAGTTCCTTCCCCAGGACTGAGATCATCTCCCTCAAGAGATTGATCTTCCTTCTGAGCCAAGGGGGAAGGCACTGCCTTAACCCTACTACTCCTCCTCTTGGATGGCACTTGGTCCAATGTTCCAGGATCCAAGGCCTGTTCAGTGTTAGACATTTTGGCCTGTGACCTGGTCACAGCAAACACATCTGCAGGGATGCCCAGCATTTCTGCATGGGTCCTGAGCTCCACTTCTGCCCAAGCTGAAGTTTCTAGATCATTGCCAAGCAAGCATTCAACTGGTAGGTCTGCACTTACCACAACCTTCTTAAGGCCTGTTACCCCTCCCCAGGAGAAGTTAACAACTGCCAGAGTATTGTCTGTTCTTACATTGCTAGCATTGGTCACTTGGTACATTTCACGAAGTATAATCTGCCCAGGATCCACAAGATCTTGTGTCACCATGTGACACTTGCTCCTGTGTCCCTGAATGCCAAAGCCTCTTTTCAATTAATCAATGGCTGTTGCCTGTACTTGCCCAGATTACTGGGACTCACAGGGGAGGTCACATCCATGCCTCCATCACCGACTAGGACATCCTGAGTGAGTTCTCTGACTAAGCCAGAGCTCATCTCATTACCCAGGGTCAACCCTACTAAACCCTTAGCTTGAGTACTCCCACCACCATTTGTAACTGTACTAGGGGGAACAGGTGCCTTAGGGGCATTGGTGGTGGCTGGAATAGAGTCTTTGGACTTGGTGCAATCACTGGTCCAGTGTGGCTTTTGCTTCCAGACTTTGCACCATGGTTTCTTTTGGCCTTTTCCCTTGTTAGACTGTGAATCCCCACCTGAAGAAGATTTTTGGGGCCCTTGTGAAGACTTCTGGTCTTTACCCTTCTCCCCACCCTTATCAGAGTTTTTAGAATCTTGCTTCTTTGGGTCACCACCTTGGTTCTGTACCTTCTGCCTCACCCTAGTTCTGACCCATTTGTCTGCCTTCTTTCCCAATTCTTGGGGAGAGGTCAGATCAGAGTCCACCAGGTACTGATGCAACAGCTGATTTTGACAGTTATTAAGAATCTGCTCCCTCATGATAAGATTGTACAATCCTTTGAAGTCACATACCTTACTGCCCACTAACCAACCTTCCAGAGCCTTAGCAGAACAATAAACAAAGGCCACCCAGTCTTGATTCTGTGCTTTTTGGGTATCTCTGAACTTTAACCTGTATTGTTCAGTTGTTAGGCCAAACCCATCAATCAATGCACTTTTTAAGACTGGATAATTATCAACATCCTCTTCTCTAACAGAGAGGAGCTTATCTCTACCTTTGTCTGCAAAGGAGAGCCACAAGATTGCTGCCCACTGCTCCTGAGGGACCCTCTGTACTTTACAGGCCCTCTCCAGTGCAGTTATCCATTTGTGGATGTTATCCCCAATATGGTAGGTAGGGACAATCTTGCTCAGGTTTCTATGGTCATAAGACCGTTCCCTACCACTAGGGAGATTGCTGCCACCATGGGACTCTAGTCCCAACTTTCTTCTTTGCCTTTGAAGCTCTAGTGACTCCCTGTCTATAGCCAACTGCTGTCTTCTGATTCTCAACTGAGCCTCCTTATACTTGAGCAGTCTCTCCTTCCTCTCATGAGAGGATTCCCTCCTATGAGAGGAAACAGAGGTCCCTACTGAGGTGACAGAGTGGTTAGACTCCTGAGAAGGAGATCTAGACCTTCTGGGCACACTCACAACTCTTCCTGGGGGACAAAGGGGAGGTCATCCTGAGCATCCTCCTCATCCTCAGGAGTAGCTGCATTATCCAGGTCAGGATCATTGTCATCCTCCTGGCCAGTTTCAGAGGTCAGGTCCTGGGTATTTTCACCCCTGGTCCCTTCCTCATCTTCTGCCCAACCCTCTCTGCCTACCCTTGCAGACCCTATGGGTCTTCTAAGATCATCTAGCAGAAGCATCTCCAGGAGACGTTGGGTGTTGGCACTTTTGCCTGTCTTCAACTTCCTAGTCTTGCACAACTCTCTTAATTACAAGAATGAGAGGTTGTCATATCTGGATGGCAGGAGCCCACTGGTTCGTGGCAGTGAAGTCATTACTTGTGTGGTGTGGTGTATGCACTACCTACACTAGTGTGGCCTACTAAACTCTCTTGAGTTGTAGAAAGGGTGTGCTAGCCCTTAACACACAATTCTAAGTTCAGTAGAACTTACTGTATACTAAGCTTGTTATTATATGTACCTAAGGTACCCTTAGTGGTTTTCAGTTGATCAATTCAATTGAGATTATCTGGTAAAACAATAGCAAGTTGGAATCCCACCGCTGCCACCAATGTGAGAAGTTGGCCTGGTATATGCTGTCCACTAGTTATAGTGGGCAACTTGTAGCAGTCCAAACAACCCCTTATTGGAGATAGGTTAAAGACAACCTTTATTGAAAGCTATCCTAGTGGTAGCTATGGAGAGCAGCCTTCAGGCTAAGTCTTGAAGGAATGTAAAGCAGCTTGTTTTACCAGTCTATAATCTCTTGAGTCACCAAATGAAAGAGGACCACACCAGGTATATATATAAAATATATGTATTTAGTCTTAAACACACGCCTCAAGTCTCTTTATGAGGCTAGAGTTCGAAGTACATAGGTTACAAGTCAAATATCAACAGTAATAGCACAAATTCACGTTTGAGCCCTAGGGGCGTACCAAATCATATACCAAAAAAATGGTATAAGAACCACGACTGAACTAGACACAAGGCCTAGAGCCTGTAGAAGTGCTTGGCCCTCAAGGAAGCACCCAAGGTAGTGACACAGGGGACCCACGGGGGACGCGTGCAGCGTGAGAACACAGCCGCGAGCTGCCGTTGACTTCTATGGGGAAAGTCGCGGTTGCATTTTTAAAAGAAAAGGACACTTAGAGGAGGACTTGGAGCAAACCCCTTTAGAACTAGGCAGTTCTAGAGTCAATACCCACGGGAGCACTGGAGTACTCGACTTACCTCACCCTGGGAAGCCGGGTGCATAGGTGTCTTTCGATGTCGGGTTTCGTCGTCGTTTTAAATGGCGATCTGCTGCAAAGTGCTGCTGGCGGCCAAGTCGAAAGTGTCCGGGTGGATCCAAGGGTGGATCAAAGATTTAAAGAACCTGAAAGCAGAGGGGACAGAGTCTGGGTCACTAGCCAGTGACCAGGAAGGCGATGAGCAGATGCTCACCGATGTCGGGTGCTTCAGGTAGGTTGACGTTCATCTTGACTCTTCAGCCACGAGGTGCAGGAGGCGTTGACAACAACCAGGAGCTGGATTCGAGCTGTCCCACAAAGTCTGTCGATTGCTGGGGTGTCAGCGACCGGATTGGACCCAACAAGCCTTGGCAACGGCAAGTCACGTGGAAACAAAGAAAGGACGTTGATGCAGACCAGCAAGGTCCATTGCACACACATATAACCCTATAAGTCACTCCTATGGCTGGCCTTAACAATCCTGAAGGCAGAGTGCTTGGTTTTTATGTGAGAGGGTGCCCCTGCATGAGCAGAGCCCCTCTGCAGCATTCGGAGTCAATCTTCTGATGCTGTTTGTGGTACAGCCTGACCATATACTCTTAAGCGCATTATATCCTCGCAGTACAATGCTAACTTTGGACTGGCTGAACCAAAACATGTCGTGTTTGGTGTCAAACATCTTGGAATACTACCCCGCCGCCAATCCTGGCGGCGGGGGTAGCATTCCACCCTTCTAGAGGGAGAGACATGTACACACCGGGCTCCCCGGTAACTTCTTTCCAGAGCCCTGGCATCACAAAATGGATGCCGCTGCCACAGACACGGGTCTGGCCTCCTGCTGCTGACTGAAACTCTGGCAGGGGAGGCCTGGACAATAGGTTTCCTGTCACAGGGAGGTGTAACCACCTCCCCAGACAGGATAGTGTGTATTGGGGCTGGACGGGAGCACTCCCTGGTGCTTTGAAGTCCTGCACTGGGGGCACACTTGGTGTCCATGTGCATATGCCAGTTCAAACCAGTTGCAGGGGCTACCTGCCCCTGCTCTGCCGTGAAACTGGACAAAGGGAATGGGTGTAACCACCCCTCCTCCCTGACCCTCCCATAGGTGGGTCCCCAGAGTATGTCCAACCCCCTACCTTAGTATAAGTATGGGACCCCAGTACTTAGGACTTTAGATATCCCTGGATGAAACTCTGCAACTGAATCCTGGAACTTCGACGCTCTACTCAAGATTAGAGGACTGAAGAATCTCCCTTGGGGTCAAGGAGTGACTCCCCTGCTTGGCAGGCACCAAAGAAGCAATTGTCCAGTCTGCATCGCTGAAGCTCCCGCCGGATGCCGAAGTCTTTGCCTCACCAGAGGTAGATTTCCAGACTTCCCCGAGGCTGCCCTGAGTCCCCAGTGAAGCTGAGGCCCGTAGCTGTCGTGGGTAACGTGGAACTGTGACCCCTGGACACCGAGCACATTTGCAAGTGCATCATCTTCCTGGGCTCCCTCAAAGTTGTGCTTTGGGCTCCAAGTAGCCCCTGCCTCCAGCACCGACTGCCCTGAAGATCACTGGCCTCCACTCCACGAGTGTCCTGCAAGCCAGCTCCAAGTGCGTCCACTTGAGGCTCCTTCGCGGTCACTAGTCTGTTGGCTAGTGGGCCCTCCCGAAGGCAACTCTTCTTCTGCTTGGGCTTCTCTGGTTGCTTAAGATGTGCCCTGACTTACCCTCGCTGGGTGAGTCCCCCAGACCTTGCTGGTCTGCAACATTGTCCTTTCTTTGTTTCTTCAAGACTTACCGTTGCCAAGGCTTGTTGGGTCCAATCCGGTCGCCAGCACTGCAGAAATCAACAGACATTGTTGGACAGCTTGAATCCAGCTCCTGGTTGTCGTTTTCGCCTCCTGGACCTCGTGGCTGAAGAGTCAAGACAACCGTCAACCTACCTGAAGCACCCGACATCGGTGGGCATCTGCTCATCGCCTTCCTGGTCACTGGCTAGTGACCCAGACTCTGTCCCCTCTGCTTTCAGGTTCTTCAGATCTTCGATCCACCTTTGGATCCACCCGAACACTTTCGACTTGGTCGCCAGCAGCACTTTGCAGCAGATCGCCATTGAAAACGACGACGAAACCCGACCCCGAAAGACACCTATGCACCCGGCTCCCCTGGGTGAGGTAACTCGAGTACTCCGGTGCTCCCATGGGTATAGACTCTAGAACCACCTAGTTCTAAAAGGGTTTGCTCCAAGTCCTCCTCTAAGTGTCCCTTTTCTTTAAAATTGTAACCGCGACATTCCCCATAGAAGTCAACGGCGGCTCGCGGCTGTGTTCTCACACTGCACACGTCCCCCGTGGGTCCCCTATGTCACTACCTTGGGTGGTTCCTTGATGGCCAAGCACTTCTACAGGCTCTAGGCCTTGTGTATAGATCAGTCGTGGTTCTTATACCACTTTAATGGTATATGGTTTGGTACGCCCCTAGGGCTCAAACGTGTATTTGTGCTATTACTGTAGATATTCGACTTGTAACTTATGTACTTCGAACTCTAGCCTCATAAAGAGACCAGAGGGGTGTGTTTAAGACTAAATACATATATTTTAAATATATACCTGGTGTGGTCCTCTTTCATTTGGTCACTCAAGAGATTATAGACTGGTAAAACAAGCTGCTTTACATTCCTCCAAGACTTAGCCTGAAGGCTGCTCTCCATAGCTACCACTAGGATAGCTTTCAATAAAGGTTGTCTTTAACCTATCTCCAATAAGGGGTTGTTTGGACTGGTACAGGGTGCCCACTATAATTAGTGGACAGCATATACCAGGCCAACTTCTCACATTGGTGAGCAGCGTGTGGGATTCCAGCTTGCTATTGTTTTACCAGATAATCTCAATTGAATTGATCAACTGAAAACCACTATGGGTACCTTAGGTACATATAATTCAAGCTTAGGATACAGTAAGTTCTACTGAACTTAGAGTTGTGTGTTAAGGGATAGCACACCCTTTCTACAACTCAAGAGAGTTTAGTAGGCCACACTAGAGTAGGTAGTGCATACACCACACCACACTAGTAATGTCTTCACTGCGAGGAACCAGTGAGCTCCTGCCATCCAGATATGACAACCTCTCATTCTTGGAATTAAGAGAGTTGTGCAAAGTCAGGAAGTTGAAGACAGGCAAAAGTGCCAACACCCAACGTCTCCTGGAGATGCTTCTGCTAGATGATCTTAGAAGACCCATAAGGTCTGAAAGGGTAGGCAGAGAGGGTGGGGCAGAAGATGAGGGAGGGGCCAGGGATGAAAATGCCCAGGACCTGACCTCTGAAACTGGCCAGGGGGATGACAATGATCCTGACCTGGAAAGTGCTGCTACTCCTGAGGATGAGGAGGAGGCCCAGAATGACCTCCCCTTTGTCCCCCCAGGAAAAGTTGTGAGTGTGCCCAGAAGGTCTAGATCTCCTTCTCAGGAGTCTAACCACTCTGACACCTCAGTAGGGACCTCTGTCTCCTCTCATAGGAGGGAATCCTCTCATGAGAGGTGAAAGAGACTGATTCAGTATGAGCAAGCCCAGCTTGAGCTCAGAAAACAGCAGTTGGCTATAGACAGGGAGTCCCTAGATCTCTATAGACAGAGAAAAAAGATGGGACTAGAGTCCCATGGTGGCAGCAATTTCCCCAGAGATAGGGAAAGGTCTTATGACCATAGAAACCTGAGCAAGATTGTCCCTCCCTACCAGAGTGGGGATGACATCCACAAATGGATAACTGCTCTAGAGAGGGCCTGTAAAGTACAGAGGGTCCCTCAGGAGCAGTGGGCAGCAATCTTGTGGCTCTCCTTTGCAGACAAAGGTAGAGATAAGCTCCTCTCTGTTAGAGAAGAGGATGCTGACAATTACAAAGTCTTGAAGAGTGCATTAATTGATGGGTTTGGCCTAACCACTGAACAATACAGGTTAAAGTTCAGAGATACCCAAAAAGCACAGACTCAAGACTGGGTGGACTTTGTTGATTGTTCTGCTAAGGCTCTGGAAGGTTGGTTGATGGGCAGTAAGGTATGTGACTTCACAGGATTGTACAATCTTATCATGAGGGAGCAGATTCTGAATAACTGTCAAAATCAGCTGTTGCATCAGTACCTGGTGGACTCTGATCTGACCTCTCCCCAAGAATTGGGAAAGAAGGCAGACAAATGGGTCAGAACCAGGGTGAGGCAGAAGGTACAGAACCCAGGTGGTGACCCTAAGAAGCAAGATTCTAAAAACTCTGATAAGGGTGGGGAGAAGGGTAAAGACCAGAAGTCTTCACGAGGCCCCCAAAAATCTTCTTCAGGTGGGGATTCACAGTCTAACAAGGGAAAAGGCCAAAAGAAACCATGGTGCAAAGTCTGTAAGCAAAAGACACACTGGACCAGAGATTGCACCAAGTCCAAAGACTCTATTCCAGCCCCCACCAATGCCCCTAAGGCACCTGTTCCCCCTAGTACAGTTACCAATGGTGGTGGGAGTACACAGGCCAAGGGTTTAGTAGGGTTGACCTGGGTAATGAGATGAGCTCTGGCCTAGTCAGAGAACTCACTCAGGCTGTCCTAGTCTGTGATGGAGGCATGGATGTGACCTCCTCTATGAGTCCCAGTAATTTGGGCAAGTACAGGCAACAGCCATTAATCAATGGAAAAGAGGCTTTGGCATTCAGGGACACATGGGCAAGTGTCACCATGGTGACACAAGACCTTGTGGATCCTGGGCAGATTATACTTGGTGAGATGTACCAAGTGACCAATGCTAGCAATGTCAGAACAGACCATACTCTGGCAGTTGTTAACTTCTCCTGGGGAGGGGTAACTGGCCTTAAGAAGGTTGCGGTGAGTGCAAACCTACCAGTGGAATGCTTGCTTGGCAATGATCTTGAAACTTCAGCTTGGGCAGAAGTGGAGCTCAGGACCCATGCAGAAATGCTGGGGATCCCTGCAGATGTGTTTGCTGTGACCAGGTCACAGAGCAAAATGTCTAACACTGAACAGGCCTTGGATCATGGAAAAATGGACCAAGTGCCATCCAAGAGGAGGAGTAGTAGGGTTAAGGCAGTGCCTTCCCCTTTGGCTCAGAAGGAAGATCAGTCTCTTGAGGGGGATGATCTCAGTCCTGAGGAAGGAACTGTCCCAGAGGAGCTTGAACCTGACCAGGTTGAGTTCTTGGGGACAGGGGCCCTTCCAGGGCAGATCTGAGCCAGGAGCAGCAGAGCTGCCCCTCTCTTGAACCCCTCAGACAGCAAGCTGCTGCTGAGGCTGCTGGGAATGCTAGTGGTCCCCATAAAGTGTATTGGGATGATGGACTCTTGTACTCAGAGTTTAGAGACCCCAAGCCTGGTGCCACCAGGAGGTTGGTTATACCTCTGAAGTTCCGGGGCTTCCTATTGACCCTAGCCCATGATATTCCCCTAGCAGGTCACCTGGGCCAGAACAAGACTTGGGACAGAATTGTCCCTCACTTTCACTGGCCCCACATGTCTGAAGACACCAAGGAGTTTTGTCGCTCCTGTGTAACCTGCCAAGCCAGTGGGAAGGCAGGTGACACCACAAAGGCCCCCCTGATACCACTACCTGTGGTGGGGGTTCCCTTTGAAAGAGTGGGGATTGATATTGTTGGTCCCATGGATCCCCAAACAGCATCTGGGCACAGGTTTATCCTAGTGGTGGTGGACCATGCCACTAGGTACCCAGAGGCTATACCCCTTAGGACCACTACAGCACCTGTGGTGGCAAGAGCCCTCCTGGGAATTTTCTCAAGAGTGGGCTTCCCTAAGGAGGTTGTATCAGACAGAGATGCAAACTTTGTGTCTGGATACTTAAAGGCAATGTGGAAGGAGTGTGGAGTGACTTACAAGTTCACCACACCCTATCACCCACAATGCAATGGTTTAGTTGAGAGATTCAACAAAACCTTAAAGGGCATGATTAAAGGGCTCCCAGAAAAGCGTAGGTGAAGATGGGACATACTCTTGCCCTGCCTTTTGTTTGCATACAGGGAGGTGCCTCAAAAGGGGTTGGCTACAGCCCTTTTGAACTTTTGTTTGGTCACCCTGTCAGGGGTCCATTGTGCTTGGTCAAGGAAGGATGGGAGTTACCTCTCAAGCCCCCAAAGCAAGACATAGTGGACTATGTACTTGGTCTCCGCTCCAGGATGGCTGAATACATGAAAAAGGCAACTAAAAACCTTGAGGCTAGCCAGGAACTGCAAAAAACCTGGCATGACCAAAAGGCTGTACTGACTGTTTACCAGCCAGGACAGAAGGTGTGGATGTTGGAGCCAGTGGCCCCAGCAGCTCTCCAAGACACATGGAGTGGACCCCATACCATTGTTGAACAGAAGGGTGAGGTTACCTATTTAGTAGACCTAGGAACACCCAGGAGTCCCCACAGGGTTCTCCATGTCAACAGATTGAAACCATATGTGGACAGGGCAGACATGGGCTTGCTCATGGCTAATGATGAGGGACAGGAGGAAGAGAGTGACCCACTCCCTGACCTGCTCTCACAGATCCCTGATGATGGGTCAGTGGATGGTGTAGAATGGCAGGCAGCCTCACTGCTCATCAGCAAACTGATTGCAGACAAGTGCTCAATCAGTACAGACATATGTTCTCTCTGACTCCAAGTCAGACCACCTGGTGCACTCATGAAGTGGACACCGGGGACAGTCTGCCTATTAAAAATAAGATTTATAGGCAACCTGACCATGTCAGGGACTGTATCAGGACAGAAGTCCAGAAAATGTTGGATTTGGGAGTTATTGAACCCTCAGATAGCCCTTGGGCTAGTCCAGTGGTCCTTGTGCCAAAACCTCACACCAGTGGTGGGAAAAGAGAGATGAGGTTTTGTGTGGACTACAGGGGTCTCAATGCAGTCACTAGGACTGATGCCCATCCAATACCTAGGGCAGATGAGCTAATAGACACTCTGGCCTCAGCCAAGTATCTAAGCACATTTGACCTGACAGCTGGCTACTGGCAGATCAGACTAGCTGATGATGCAAAGCCAAAAACAGCATTCTCAACCCCTAGTAGACAGTATCAATTTGTGGTAATGCCCTTTGGTCTGAAGAATGCACCTGCCACTTTTCAAAGGTTGGTGAATACAGTCCTTACAGGTCTGGAGGCCTATAGTGCAGCATATCTAGATGATATTGCTGTCTTTAGGTCGACCTGGGAGGATCACCTGGTCCACCTCAGAAATGTTTGCGAGGCCCTGCAAAAGGCAGGCCTCACTATCAAGGCCACCAAGTGCCAGATAGGGCAGAGTCAGGTTGTGTACCTGGGCCACCTTGTGGGTGGAGGCCAGGTTCAACCACTGCAGAGCAAAATCCAGACCATCATGGACTAGGTTGCTCCAACCACCCAGACTCAGGTGAGAGCCTTCTTAGGCCTGACTGGGTACTATAGGAGATTTGTCAAGGTGTATGGATCAATAGTGACACCCCTGAATGACTTAACTTCCAAGAAAATGCCCAAGAAAGTTCAGTGGAAAGCTAGCTGTCAAAAGGCATTTGATGACCTGAAGCAGGCCATGTGCACTGCTCCCATTCTCCAGAGTCCTGATTACTCCAAGAAGTTCATTGTCCAAACAGATGCATCTGAATTGGGGGTAGGGGCTGTACTGTCACAATTGAATGATGAAGGTCAGGATCAGCCAGTAGCTTTTATTAGCAGAAGGCTGACCCCTAGAGAGAAACGTTGGTCAGCCATAGAGAGGGAGGCCTTTGCTGTGGTTTGGGCTCTGAAGAAGTTGAGGCCATACTTGTTTGGTACTCACTTCCTTATTTAAACAGACCACAAGCCCCTTCTATGGCTAAAACAAATGAAGGGTGAAAACCCCAAACTGCTTAGGTGGTCCATTTCCCTACAGGGGATGGACTTTACAGTGGAACATAGACCTGGGAGTAACCATGCCAATGCAGATGGACTCTAGGTATTTCCACTTAGAACATGAAGACTCAAGTGGTCAAGGTTAGTTTAATGTCCCTGCGTTTGGGGGGGGTTGTGTAGGAGAGTAGGATCTGCTTCACATGGGTACCCCCACTTTTTGCTGATGCTTCACTGTTTTTCGACTGTAGTCTGGCTGGGGCCCTGCTAATCAGAACCCCCAGCCTAGCTGCTTCCTCTCTAAAATGGTTTCCATGTGCCTTAGGCACATCTCTGATTGGAATCTGGAGTGCCCTTATAAATCCCTAGTATATGGTATACTATGTACCCAGGGCATAGGTACCTCAGAGGCCTACCAGGGGCTGCAGCATGTATTGTGCCACCCCTGGAAGGCCATCCAAAATGACACCACAGGTCTGCTACTGCAGCCTGGGTACGGTGGTGCATGCACCCCTTACTGTGATATAGGCTACCTATATCACTACCATTGCACACACATATAAACCTATATGTCACTCCTATGGCAGGCCTTTACAATCCTAAAGGCAGAGTGCTTGGTTTTTATGTGAGAGGGTGCCCCTGCATGAGCAGAGCCCCTCTGCAGCGTTCGAGTCCCTCCTCTGATGCTGTTTGTGGTACAGCCTGACCATATACTCTTAAGCGCATTATATCCTCGCGGTACAATGCTAACTTTGGACTGGCTGCACCAAAACATGTCGTGTTTGGTGTCAACCATCTTGGAATACTACCCCCCGCCAATCCTGGCGGCAGGGGTAGCATTCCACCCTTCTAGAGGGAGAGACATGTACACACCGATCTACCCGGTAACTTCTTTCCAGAGCCCTGGCATCACAAAATGGATGCCGCTGCCACAGACACGGGTCTGGCCTCCTGCTGCTGACCGAAACTCCAGCAGGGGAGGCCTGGACAATAGGTTTCCTGTCACAGGGAGGTGTAACCACCTCCCCAGACAGGATAGTGTGTATTGGGGCTGGACGGGAGCACTCCCTGGGGCTTTGAAGTCCTGCACTGGGGGCACACTTGGTGTCCCTGTGCATATGCCAGTTCAAACCAGTTGCAGGGGCTACCTGCCCCTGCTCTGGTGCAAAACTGGACAAAGGGAATGGGTGTAACCACCCCTCCTCCCTGACCCTCCCATAGGTGGGTCCCCAGAGTATGTCCAACCCCCTACCTTAGTATAAGTATGGGACCCCAGTCCTTAGGACTTTAGATATCCCTGGACGAAACTCTGCAACTGAATCCTGGAACTTTGACACTCTACTCAAGATTAGAGGACTGAAGAATCTCCCTTGGGGTCAAGGAGTGACTCCCCTGCTTGGCAGGCACCAAAGAAGCAATTGTCCGGTCTGCATCGCCGAAGCTCCCACTGGACGCCAAAGCCTTTGCATCACCAGAGGTAGATTTCCAGACTTCCCCAAGGCTGCCCTGAGTTCCCAGTGAAGCTGACGCCCGTAGCTGTCGTGGGTAACGTGGAACCATGACCCCTGGACACCGAGCACATTTGCAAGTGCATCATCTTCCTGGGCTCCCTCAAAGTTGTGCTTTGGGCTCCAAGTAGCCCTCGCCTCCAGCACCGACTGCACCAAAGATCACTGGCCTCCACTCTACGAGTGTCCTGCAAGCCAGCTCCAAGTGCGTCCACTCGAGGCTCCTTTGCGGTCACTAGTCCGTTGGCTAGTGGGCCCTCCAGAAGGCAACTCTTCTTCTGCTTGGGCTTCCCTGATTGCTCCATATGTGCCCTGACTTACCCTCGCTGGGTGAGTCCCCCAAACCTTGCTGGTCTGCAACATCGTCCTTTCTTTGTTTCTTCAAGACTTGCCGTTGCCAAGGCTTGTTGGGTCCAATCTAGTCGCCGACACCGCAGCAATCAACAGACGTCATAGCACAGCTCTAATCCTGCTCCTGGTTGTCGTCGACGCCTCCTGGACCTCGTGGCTGAAGAGTCAAGATGACTGTCAACCTACCTGAAGCACCCGACATCGGTGGGCATCTGCTCATCGCCTTCCTGGTCACTGGCTTGTGACCCAGACTCTGTCCCCTCTGCTTTCAGGTTCTTCAGATCTTTGATCCACCTTTGGATCCACCCGAACACTTTCGACTTGGCCGCCAGCAGCACTCTGCAGCAGATCGCCATTGAAAACGACGACGAAACCCGACGCCAAAAGACACCTATGCACCCGGCTTCCCTGGGTGAGGTAACTCGAGTACTCCGGTGCTCCCGTGGGTATTGACTCTAGAACTGCCTAGTTCTAAAGGGGTTTGCTCCAAGTCCTCCTCTAAGTGTCCCTTTTCTTTAAAATTGTAACCGCGACATTCCACATAGAAGTCAACGGCGGCTCGCGGCTGTGTTCTCACACTGCACGCGTCCCCCGTGGGTCCCCTGTGTCACTACCTTGGGTGGTTCCTTGAGGGCCAAGCACTTCTACAGGCTCTAGGCCTTGTGTCTAACTCAGTCGTGGTTCTTATATCACTTTATTGGTATATGGTTTGGTACGCCCCTATTACTGTAGATATTCGACTTGTAACTTATGTACTTCGAACTCTAGCCTCATAAAGAGACCAGAGGGGTGTGTTTAAGACTAAATACATATATTTTAAATATATACCTGGTGTGGTCCTCTTTCATTTGGTCACTCAAGAGATTATAGACTGGTAAAACAAGCTGCTTTACATTCCTCCAAGACTTAGCCTGAAGGCTGCTCTCCATAGCTACCACTAGGATAGCTTTCAATAAAGGTTGTATTTAACCTATCTCCAATAAGGGGTTGTTTGGACTGGTACAGGGTGCCCACTATAATTAGTGGACAGCATATACCAGGCCAACTTCTCACAGTAGTGATATAGGTAGCCTATATCACAGTAAGGGGTGCATGCACCACCTTATCCAGGCTGCAGTAGCAGACCTGTGGTGTCATTTTGGAGGGCCTCCCAGGGGTGGCATAATACATGCTTCAGCCCCTGGTAGGCCTCTATGGTACCTATGCCCTGGGTACATAGTATACCATATACTAGGGACTTATAAGGGCACTCCAGAATCCAATCAAAGATGTACCTAAGGCACATGGAATCCATTTTAGAGAGGAAGCAGCTAGGCTGGGGTTCTGATTAGCAGGGCCCCAGCCAGACTAAAGTCGAAAATAGAGTGAAGCATCAGCAAAAAGTGGGGGTACCCATGTGAAGCAGATCCTACTCTCCTACAAGAAGCATTTCATATAATTGATCTTTGTATTATATGCAAAATTTATGAGGATGTTTGTTTTAGGAAATGTGAACAGATAGCTGAGTTTGTTGTAAATATTTTGAACACAAATTTGTTTTTTTTTAACAATCTTATTTTTTGTATTTTTTTGCCCGCTGTTACATGATGAACAACATTGAAATCACTGTCTATGGTGAAATTCAATAGATTCTGAGAACAGCAAAAAAGGCGAACTGAATATGTTTTGTAATTTTAAAATTATATTGTGTACTTTAAACTATAATATTATATGTTATAACTGTATTTTTTCTTCTCTTTTACAGACCAAAATTCTAAACTTTGAAACTTTTTAAAATTTAGATTATAAAAAACAACTGAAAAAATGTTTCAAAGACTTTCATATCTACATTCGAAAAGGTAAGATTAACTATCTCAAACACTACCCATGCACTACTACATTCACCTCTGAACTACCCATTCAGTCCTCTAACCACCTACACACTGCTTATTCACACCATTAATTACCCATGTAGTACCCATGCACTCCAGAAATCACCATGTCACTCCCCATGCACTCCTCCAATCACCCAGCCAGTACCATCTACTTATCCAATCACTCCACCAATACCCAATCACTTAAAAATTCACTCAGGCACTCTTCTTGCAGTACTCTAATCATTTAGTCAGTACCTATGTACTCATGCAATGAACCAGGCACTAACTCATGCACTTCTACAATCCCTTCAGTACTACCTATACAGTTCAGTAATCTCCCTGTTACTACCTATGCACTCCTCCAATCACCTAGCCAGTCCCATGTCCTTACCCAATCATTCCGGCAATACCCAAGCACTTACAAATTCACCATGCACTCTCTTTGCAGCACTTTAATCTTCCAGTTACTACCAATGCACTCATGCAATGACCCAGGCACTAACTCATGCACTTCTACAATCCCTTGAGCACTACCTACACAGTTCAGTAATCTCCATGTTACTACCTATGCACTCCTCCAATCACCTATCCAGTCCCATGTCCTTATCCAATCACTGTGCCAAAACCCAAGCACTTATAAATTCACCATGCACTCTCTTTGTAGCACTTTAATCATCCAGTCACTACCCATGCACTCATGCAATGACCCAGGCCCTAACTCATGCACTTCTAAAATCCCTTGAGCACTACCTATACAGTTCAGTAATCTCCCTGTTACTACCTATGCACTCCTCCAATCATCTACCCAGTCCCATGTCCTTATCCAATCATTCCACCAATACCCAAGCACTTACAAATTCACCATGCACTCTCTTTGCAGCACTTTAATCATCCAGTCACTACCCATGCACTCATGCAATGACCCAAGCACTAACTCATGCACTTCTACAATCCCTTGAGCACTACCTATACAGTTCAGTAATCTCCCTGTTACTACCTATGCACGCCTCCAATCTCCTAGCCAGTCCCATGTCCTTATCCAATCACTGCGCCAAAACCCATGCAGTTATAAATTCACCATGCACTCTCCTTGCAGTACTCTAATCATCCAGTCACTACCCATGTACTCATGTAATAACCCAGGCACTAACTCATGCACTGCTACAATCCCCTGTGCACTTTCCATGCAGACCTCTAACCACCTACACACTACTCATTCACTCCTCCAATTACCCAGGTAGTACCTATGCAGTCCAGCAATCCCCTGTCACTCCCTGTGCACTCTTCTAATCACCCAGCTAGCACCATGTACTTATCCAATCACTCCGCCAAAACGCAAGCACTTATAAATTCACCATGCACTCTCCTTGCAGCACTTTAATTATCCAGTCACTACCCATGCAGTCATGCAAAGACCTATGCACTAACGCATGCACTGCTACAATCTCCAGAGCACTACCCATGCAGTCCAGCAATACCCCTGTCACTCCCTGTGCACTCTTACAATCACCCCGCCAGTACCATGTCGTTATCCAATCACTTCGCCAAAACCCAAGCACTTATAAATTCACCATGCACTCTCCTTGCAGCACTCTAATCATCCAGTCACTACTCATGTAGTCATACAATGACCCAGGCACTAACTCATGCAGTGGTACAATCCCTAGAGCACTACCCATGCAGTCCAGCAATGCTCCTGTCACTCCCTCTGCACTCTTCCAATCACCCAGCCAGCACCATGTTCTTATGCAATCACTTTGCCAAAACCCAAGCACTTATAAATTCACCATGCACTCTCCTTACAGTACTCTAATCATCCAGTCAGTACCCATGTAGTCATGCAATGACCCAGGCACAAACTCATGCACTGCTACAATCCCCTGTGCACTTTCCATGCAGACCTCTAACCACCTACACACTACTCATTCACTCCTCCAATTAGCCAGGTAGTACCTATGCAGTCCAGCAATCCCCCTTTCACTCCCTGTGCACTCTTCTAATCACCCAGCCAGCACCATGTACTTATTCAATCACTCCGCCAAAACGCAAGCATTTATAAATTCACCATGCACTCTCCTTGCAGCACTTTAATCATCCAGTCACTACCCATGCAGTCATGCAAAGACCTATGCACTAACGCATGCACTGCTACAATCTCCAGAGCACTACCGATGCAGTCCAGGAATACCCCTGTCACTCCCTGTGCACTCTTACAATCACCCCGCCAGTACCATATGGTTATCCAATCACTTTGCCAAAACTAAATCACTTATAAATTCACCATGCACTCTCCTTGCAGCACTCTAATCATCCAGTCACTACACATGTAGTCATGCAATGACCCAGGCACTAACTCATGCAGTGGTACAATCCCTAGAGCACTAACCATGCAGTCCAGCAATGCTCCTGTCACTCCCTGTGCACTCTTCCGATCACCCAGCCAGCAGCATGTTCTTATGCAATCATTCCGCCAATACCCAAGCACTTATAAATTCACCATGCACTCTCCTTGCAGTACTCTAATCATCCAGTCACTACCCATGCACTCATGCAATGACCCAGGCACTAACTCATGCACTTCTACAATCCCTTGAGGACTACCTATACAGTTCAGTAATCTCCCTGTTACTACCTATGCACTCCTCCAATCACCTAGCCAGTCCCATGTCCTTATCCAATCACTGCGCCAAAACCCAAGCACTTATAAAATCACCATGCACTCTCCTTGCAGTACTCTAATCATCCAGTCACTACCCATGCACTCATGCAATGACCCAGGCACTAACTCATGCACTACTGCAATTACATGTGCACTACCCATGCAGTCCTCTAACCACCTAGACACTGCTCAATCACACTTTCAATTACCAGGTAGTACCCATGCAGTCCAGCAATCACCCTCTCACTCCTCGTGCACACCTCCAATCACCCAGCTATTATCCATGAACTCATTCAATCACGTTGCCACTACCCTAACATTAATAAAATAACGATGCAGTAGTCTAGCAGTTCACCAATTACCTACACAGTCTCCATACTCTTATGCAATCACTCAGGTAATTTTTCTTTTTTTAACCAGTAGAAGTGGTTCCGTAAGAACCGTTTTTCTTTTAATCAATTTTGATTTTTTTTTTGCATTTTTTAAAGCTTTTAAAAAAAATGTTGTGTTTTTGATTTTTTTTAAAACAGAAAAATGAGGAACAACAAATAAAGTCTTTAACAAAAACAGAAGCACATAAACAAAATTAGCATTTGTGTGCTTTCAATGCAGCACTAATGACATCTAGGCATTGTTCAGCAATGAAAAGTTGTACATTGCACTTCCTGCAACATATAGTTGCATCCAAGAGTGCAGGCATGATGTGGGGCCTTGGAGCAGCTGCAACTTGCTGTCTTGACGTAGAAGGTGCATTAGGGTCTTCCTGTGCTGCAGCATTTAACTCCCTTGCAAGATGGACTGGGTGCAAGGTTTCTAGGTGTTTGTTCATACTGGAGGTGCCACAGGAATATTTTTTCTCTGACCCTCTTGACAAAATTCTGCAGCAAATAATGCACGTAACTTTCCGTGCATTGACCTTTTTTTCTCCCTCAGGAACTGTGAAGAAGGCCCACACGATGCTTTCCTTCTTCTTCCTGTTGTCCTGCACCATCTGTTGCTCTTCCTCCACAGCCAATGGATCCACTGATACAAGACTAGAAGCCATTGTTGTTGACCCAAACATCAATAAAGACACACAAAAAAATATAAAAGGCAGAGAAGCAATAAACAGGTCTTCTCTCTATGAATAGTATAGAAAAAGGGAAGTTCACAGGGGTGGATCCTCCCTCTCCTAAAATGAAAATGATGTAAACCAATCAGATTTTTTTTTTTCTATTGACATGAAGTCGCGTAGGGAGCGCGCCTACATCACGCACCCATCGCGCACCCGTTAAATATTGCATATATGAATATAAACTACAAATAAAAGTTTCTATAATATTTTAATAAGTATATTATCAAAACGATTTACTCTAATCTAATATTCAAACTTTCAAAAGTCATTTTTTAAACCTTGAAAATACACCGAAGTCGCGACACCGGCACGAGGACGGCACGATCCCGGAAATACGTGTGGGGAGGGGTCGCGCATCGTACGCGCATATGTCGTGCATATGGCAAATTTAGTATCGTTTGGAGTATACTGAAAAAATTCATTTATAACAACTTTTGTAAATAAAATTAGACAAACACTTAAAGCAAAACTTTTATTTATAATTGATTTAAAGATATTTCATACTTTCCAAATTACGCCGAAGTCGCGACACCCACGCGACTTCTAAAATGGCTACACGTGCAGTCATCGTGTAGGGTGTGCGAAGGGTGCGCGACTTCTGTATAATAATTTAAAATAAAGAATGAATATAATTTTCCTAAAAATAAATTATTCTCAGCTTTTGTTTAGTAAATATATATATATATATATATATATATATATATATATGTAGTCAATTAAAAAAGCATAGGATTGAGGTACATTATACTTAAAAATTCTCATTTAAAAAACCTTTGAAATTCACTGAAAAAAACATAGGTTTCAGGGACGTTATAGTTAGAAATTAGCATTTAAAAAACCTTTGAAATTCACTGAAAAAACCATAGGTTTCAGGGACGTTATAGTTAGTTGGACATTTCACTCGTACAAAACCAGAGAAATTCGTCCGTTATAGTTAGTTGAGCTAACTATAACTCGCGCCCCCGCAATGCACTGCTGATGACGTCACATATTACATCATTCATGACATGGTCAGTGACATCACTGATGACATCTCAAATGACATCACTGATGACATCACTGATGACATCATCCAGTGACTGTGTGTTTCTGTAAAGTTTAAATATGTTTTATAAATATATATGCAAATGTGTATTGAAGTATGAGTGGGTGTTTGAGTGTCTGAATAGATGATTTAGTAGGTGCGTGACTGACTGTATAAGTGAGTGATTAAATGTGTCATTAAACCATGTCATGAATGATGTAATATGTGACATCATCAGCAGTGCATTGCGGGGCGCGAGTTATAGTTAGCTCAACTAACTATAACGGCCGAATGTCTCTGGTTTTGTACGAGTGAAATGTCCAACTAACTATAATGTCCCTGAAAGCTATGGTTTTTTCAGTGAATATATATATATATATATATATATATATATATATATATATATATATATATATATATATATATATATATATATAGCAGCAACTCCTCTCGTACTGCGGTGAAACAGATGAAAATCAGGAGCCCGGACCACAGTTTTGTGCAAAGCTGTAAGTTGTTTATGTCAGCTCGATCAAACCTCAGCCATGACGCGTTTCGGGTCCGTAGACCCTTGATCACATGACGCGTTACACAGTTCTAGGTCTGCCTTAAAAGCCATTTTTTTACCATTTTCTTAAAGTGACAAGTGCAAGATAAACGCAAGGAAAAGCCAACATAAAAGAGTTACTACTATACAGGTAATGTTTTTCACAGATAAATATATAAATATATAGATACATAAATATATAAATATATAAATAAATATGTAAAAACCATAAAAATCATCATTTGTTCTAACCATCATTTATCAGAAAAATACCAGGGTTTTACATTGACTAAACTGGATAGCCCACATTTAAATCTGGCATTAATAGATATATATCACGTAATCATGATGTTTAGCCATTTGCAAAATAAATAAATTGAGGAGCAGAGTTGATCTAACATTGTCATGGTTTAAATACCTGACTTTGCTGCTATAGATCTATTGTAGAAAGTCATGCATCCCAGCAAACATATTGGCATTAATGCTTAACTACAGTTGACGTGGTTAAATGTAATTGGCATTCTAGATGTTACTCATATTTCACCAATAATATTTAGACATGTAGCTATTATAGTCCAGTACAGAAACCCTTGCGTTGCTCAAAGAAACGTGCAAGTGCAAATAAATAAATAGAAAAATGTGTATGTGAACCCTCTATGTGCAAAAAGCTAAAACCTATTTAAAATGTAACTGTGATAGAGATATTGGGAGGCAGCATGTTAATACCCCTAATTATATTTTTACCGACTCAGTTTTGATATAAATTATTGTCAGAAATAATCACCTCAACTCAAGGTACTAGAGGCAGGTGTGTAAATCCTCTGTCCCGTTAAGACCCCCTGGATATTTACTGTCCAATTCCAAAATATATCTGGTTTCCAACTTCCTAAGGGCCTTTTCCCTGTTGCCTCCACGTTTATTTGGAGGTATGCAATCAATTAAAAAGTATGTCAAATCTTTGGGGTCTCCCTTGTGTAAGTCCTCGAAATGACGTGCCACTGGATAGGCCTGGTCACTGTTCTTGATAGCTCTAATGTGCTGGAGTATCCTCTTGTGGCCCTGTAGGATGGTACTTCCCACATATCTAAGGCCACACGGACACTCCAGCACATAGACCACGTATTCCGACTTGCATGTCAGATTTTTGTAAATAGGTTTCTCCTGATCGCTGAACGGAGTTCTATAAGAGGATTTATTGACCCCATGTTGGCATGCTTTACATACTCTACACTTACAAAAGCCCTTACGTTGGGATAACCATGTGGATTTGGTACAGTTTCCCGGGTCATTGTGGACTAGCTCATCTCTCATAGAAGGCGCTTTGCTATACGTAATTCCTGCCCTTTTAGGTAGAAAATGGCCTATTGTGAGGTCGCTTAGGACGATAGGCCAATTTTTCTTGATGATATTACTGATGGCTCTTGCCTGTTTGCTATAGCCAATTATGAATCTGAAGGTATCTGGGTTTTCCTTGTTGTTGAGGTCACCCTCTGATCTAATAAATTTTGACCGAGGGGATAGTAGGACTGCTCTTTCTACCTCATTACTTTTGGTAATGGCTGTTGCAATCGTTTTTATTATATCCCCTTTCAAGAAACCTTCTTTGACTGACTAATTGGGCCAACAGTAAATCATCATCATTACTGCAAATGCGTTTTAATCGGAGCATCTCACCATAAGGTATACTCTGTATAAGATGTTGTGGGTGAGAGCTCCTAGCGTGCAGAACAGCATTCCCTGCAGTAGTTTTACGGTGTAGTCTAGTTGCAATTTTTCCTTCCCTGATGTAAATCTGTACATCCAGGAAATTAACTGTTTGGTCACTAATAGTAGCTGTGAACTCTAAATTAAGATTATTTTTGTTGAGGTCACCGATGAATCCCTCCGCCTCTGGCCGGGTCCCCTGCCAGATGATGAAGAGATCATCAATGTATCTCAACCACACCTTGATGTTTTGGGTAACTGTTCCCTCATGTTCTTTGAAGAGGACCAACTCCTCCCACCAGCCCATGTGGAGACAGGCATAGCTAGGGGAGAAGCTGGCCCCCATAGCTACACCGCGTAGTTGGTGATATAGAGTATTCTGAAAAATAAAAATGTTGTTATTTAAACAAAAGCTAACCATATCCCTGAGCATTTTCCTATGATGTTTCAATTCCGGTGGCCTCTGATCAAGATAGTGTGTCAATGCTTTTATACCATCCCAGTGGTTTATAGAGGTATACAGAGAAGACACATCTAATGTGATTAACAAATAATCATGATTCCATTCACATTTCTGGATTTTTGCTAAAAAGTCTCCAGTGTCCCGGATGTATGAAGGTAAATTCTGTACAAAGTTTTGAAGAAAATAGTCCACATATACAGAGGTATGTTCAAGGAGGCTGTTTCTTGCGGAAATGATCGGTCTTCCTGGTGGTGTGACTGGGTTTTTATGTATTTTAGGAATAAAATACAGAATTGGTGTTACTGGATGATCATTCCGTAGATATAAATATTCCTGTTGCGAAAGTAACCCTGCATTTTTCCAGGCTATCAATTTCATCCTGTATTCGTTGTATGTAGTCCTAAGGGTTGCCATATCGCATTTACAATAACATTGCCTATCCTGGAACTGATTCATTGCTTCTGCGATGTAGTCCTTTTTATTCCACAAAACTAAGTTACCTCCCTTGTCAGAGTTCCTAATTACCAAATCTGTATTGGATTTGAGTTTCTTCATTAGCGAGTGATATTGTATGTCCATTTTGTTTTTCTTTGTTCTTGCGAACCTCTGGACTTTGTGGTTCAATTTTTTGATGTCACTCACTATTTGCTCTTGGAATATTTCAATTGCATCTTGAGGCATGATAGGGTTGAAGCTTGAACTGGGTTTGAACAAAGTTGTTTCCTTTTCCCGGTCTTTGTTATTGTGTGGTAAGGCATTTTGCTCTTCAATTTGTGTGGCCGTCATGTTTTTGTCTAGTAGCTCTTGCATTGTCCGAAGGGCGGGCATGTCACTTATATTCAGGCCAAATAGAGGAGACCCTTGAGATATTGGATCCTGATGCTTGGTGCTGTCCGTCTCAGAACCTTTATCTTGTTGTGTAAAGTACTTTTTGAGTTTTAATTTCCGTATGCTTTTGTAGATATCCATTCGGGTTGTAACATAGTTAAACGAGCTTTCTGGACAAAATGAAAGTCCTAACATCAGTAATTGTTCCTCCGCTTTGGTTAGATCAATGTTTGCAAGGTTAAGATAGATATTATCTACTGGCGGTCGCCAGTAGATAGTTAAAGTTAGGACCTATTTTCCATAGGAAATCCGCGACATTCTATTTGAAATAACTCTTGCGTCGGTTGACGAATCTTCGCGAAATTTTCAAACTTTATGGCCCGCTCCGGTCCGCTCCTACCCTGAAAGTTTCGGGGTGATTCGTCAAGCGGGGGCCGAGAAAAAAGGGGGGTCCCAAAACATGTTTTCCCCATTCATTTTCCCATAGGAAACTTTAGACACGGCTACAGCCCGAACTGCTGAACGAAATTACACCAAATTTGGCAAAGAGGTAGTTCTTGGTTCAGAAAGAACCCTTTTTGTTAAATGGTGTAAATCCGTTCAGTAGTTGCGGAGAAATTAAAAAAATAAGAGTCAAAAAATCAATTTCCCATAGGAAACTTTATGCAAGGCTACAGCCCGAACTGCTGAACGGAATTACACCAAATTTGGCAAAGAGGTAGTTCTTGGTTCAGAAAGAACCCTTTTTGTTAAATGGTGTAAATCCGTTCAGTAGTTGCTGAGAAAATCAAAAGTAAAAACACATATATATCTGGGCGGAGCCTAACCACACATGTCATCGTGAGATCTGATTGGCTGTCAGCACTTCATCCTGGAATTGCTGGCAGCCATCTTGAGTCCAATATAAATGATAGTACCCCATTGAAATGCATTGTAGTGAATCGAAGATTTTGAGGGTTACCAAAAGGAGAACTATAAAGGGTGATAACAGACTTTAGTTACATTAGAATTCATTTGTTGATGGTACCATACTAATTTCAGGAATTGTGGTGTGTTCTAAGGTGATTTTACCCTGTGAAAAACCTTCTGCTGGGATATCATGAATCATGTTTGAGAGAAAACTATTTTCACATGCTTGTCCCATACAGTTTTGGAAGGTGCTCCAGAAGCTAAAATGAGAGCATATTTTCTGTAAATTCACATTATCTTTCTCAGTCATGTGAGAATGAAGTCTGACATTCTCAGTAAAACATGTACATCCAACAAGGGCAGAGACTGTCAGTTGATTCCTTTGTGTTCTACTGCAGCTTCCCAGAGTGTTCTAAAGAACATCTAGAGTGCTAACAGCCTTACTTATGACAAAAGTATGGCACACCTGAAGCCATCTTGATTGGAATAAACTGGTAACACTTAAAACATTTAATTTAAAAAGGAACAAAATGATGGGGTTCATCTTGTCATAGAAATTATGGTTAGTGCTCTGGAAAGAAAAATTAGGACATGTTTCAAGTGTGATCTCAAATATCTTCCTGTTATTTTTCAACAGGAGCAGCCTGTCAGTTGATGCCTTTGTGTTCTACTGCAGCTTCCCAGAGTGTTCTAAAGAACAACTAGAGCGCTAACAGTCTTACTTATGACAAAAGTATGGCACACCTGAAGCCATCTTGATTGGAATAAACTGGTAACACTTAAAACATTTAATTTAAAAAGGAACAAAATGATGGGGTTCATTTTGTCATAGAAATTATGGTTAGTGCTGTAGAAAGAAAAATTAGGACATGTTTCAAGTGTGATCTCAAATATCTTCCTGTTATATTTCAACAGGAGCAGCCTGTCAGTTGATGCGTTTGTGTTCTACTGCAGCTTCCCAGAGTGTTCTAAAGAACAACTAGAGCGCTAACAGTCTTACTTAAGACAAAAGTATGGCACACCTGAAGCCATCTTGATTGGAATAAACTGGTAACACTTAAAACATATAATTTAAAAGGAACAAAATGAGGGGTTCATTTTGCCATAGAAATTATGGTTAGTGCTGTAGAAAGAAAAATTAGGACATGTTTTAAGTGAGATCTCAAATATCTTCCTGTTATATTTCAACAGGAGCAGCCTGTCAGTTGATGCCTTTGTGTTCTACTGCAGCTTCCCAGAGTGTTCTAAAGAACAACTAGAGTGCTAACAGCCTTACTTATGACAAAAGTATGGCACACCTGAAGCCATCTTGATTGGAATAAACTGGTAACACTTAAAACATGTAATTTAAAAAGGAACAAAATGAGGGGGTTCATTTTGCCATAGAAATTATGGTTAGTGCTGCAAAAAGAAAATTTAGTGCATGTTTTAAGTGAGATCTCAAATCCTCTTCTATTTCATTAGAAAATTCTGACATGCAGACTGAAACAATCACTTTCAATACCAGCAGTAGACTTCCAGTTAACTCCTTGGTGAGCAGTAGCTTTACTACAGTGATCTAATGAACAACTAGAGTGCTAACATTCTGAATTTTTGGCAAATGTGTGACACATCTGAATGCCTTCTTGATGGAATCAAAGTAAAAAACTGAAAGCATTTCCTACTGAGGAGACTGCAGTAAATGAGGAAATTAGGAAACTTCATAACAAAGAAGTCTTCCAAGATGGCCACCAGTGAAAAAAGAGCCCAAATGTAGCACAAATATTACCCAGATGTAGCCCACATATAGCCCAATGACAAAAGTGTGCAAAACACTTTTTATTTTTAGTTTTTTTGCAGTTTTATGTAGTGCAGACTGGTCAGGTATTGGAGCATTGCATCTTAAAACATGACCCCCTACACTACAAAAACACCACTGCACTACCCTAAACCCTAAAACACTACCCCCAGCACGACCCCCTACACTACACAAGCACCACTGCACTATCCTAAACCCTAAAACACTACCCCCAGCATGACCCCCTACACTACACAAACACCACTGCACTACCCTAAACCCTAAAACACTACCCCAACACCACTGCACTAACCTAAATCCTAAAACACTACCCCCAGCACTACCCCCTACACTACCCAAACACCACTGCACTACCCTAAAACATGACCCCTACACTACACAAACACCACTGCACTACCCTAAACCCTAAAATACTACCCCCAGCACGACCCCCTACACTACACAAGCACCACTGCACTACCCTAAACCCTAAAACACTACCCCCAGCACGACCCCCTACACTACACAATCACCACTGCACTAACCTAAATCCTAAAACACTACCCCCAGCACGACCCCCTACACTACCCAAACACCACTGCACTACTCTAAAACATGACCCCCTACACTACACAAACACCACTGCACTACCCTAAACCCTAAAACACTACCCCCAGCACGACCCCTACACTACACAAGCACCACTGCACTACCCTAAACCCTAAAACACTACCCCCAGCACGACCCCTACACTGCCCGAACACCACTGCACTGCCCTAAACCCTGAAACACCAGCCCCTGCACGACCCCTACACTGCCCGAACACCACTGCACTGCCCTAAACCCTGAAACACCAACCCTAGCACGACCCCTACACTGCCCGAACACCACTGCACTGCCCTAAACCCTGAAACACCACCCCCTGCACGACCCCCTACACTGCCCGAACACTACTGCACTGCCCTAAACCCTGAAACACCATCCCCAGCACGACCCCCTACACTGCACGAACACCACTGCACTGCCCTAAACCCTGAAACATCACCCCCAGCAAGACCCCCTACACTGCCCGAACACCACTGCCCTAAACCCTGAAACACCACCCCCAGCAAGACCCCCTACACTGCCCGAACACCACTGCACTGCCCTAAACCCTGAAACACCAGCCCCAGCACGACCCCTACACTGCCCGAACACCACTGCACTGCCCTAAACCCTGAAACACCACCCCCAGCACGACCCCCTACACTGCCCGAACACCACTGCACTGCCCTAAACCCTGAAACACCACCCCCTGCACGATCCCCTACACTGCCTGAACACTACTGCACTGCCCTATACCCTGAAACACCACCCCCAGCATGACCCCCTACACTGCACAAACACCACTGCACTGCCATAAACCCCGAAACACTACCCCCAGCAAGACCCCCTACACTGCCCGAACACCACTGCACTGCCCTAAACCCTGAAACATCACCCCCAGCAAGACCCCCTACCCTGCCCGAACACCACTGCCCTAAACACTGAAACACCACCCCCAGCAAGACCCCTACACTGCCTGAACACCACTGCACTGCCCTAAACCCTGAAACACCACCCCCAGCATGACCCCCTACACTGCCCGAACACCACTGCACTGCCCTAAACCCTGAAACACCACCCCCAGCACGACCCCCTACACTGCCCGAACACCACTGCACTGCCCTAAACCATGAAACACCAGCCCCAGCACGACCCCTACACTGTCCGAACACCACTGCACTGCCCTAAACCCTGAAACACCACCCCCAGCATGACCTCCTACACTGCCCGAACACCACTGCACTGCCCTAAACCCTGAAACACCAGCCCCAGCACAACCCTGTACACTGCCCGAACACCACTGCCCTAAACCCTGAAACGCCAGCCCCAGCACGACCGCCTACACTGCCCGAAAACCACTGCACTGCCCTAAACCCTGAAACACCAGCCCCAGCACAACCCCCTACACTGCCCGAACACCACTGCACTACCCTAAACCCACAAACACCAGCCCCAGCACGACCCCCTACACTGCCCTAAACCCTGAAACACCAGCCCCAGCAAGACCCCCTACACTGCCCGAACACCACTGCACTGCCCTAAACCCTGAAACACCACCCCCAGCAAGACCCCCTACACTGCCCGAACACCACTGTACTGCCCTAAACCCTGAAACACCACCCCTGCACGACCCCCTACACTGCCCAAACACCACTGCACTACACTAAACCCTGAAACACCAGCCCCTGCACGACCCCTACACTGCCCGAACACCACTGCACTGCCCTAAACCCTGAAACACCACCCCTCAGCACGACACCCTACACTGCCCGAACACCACTGCACTGCCCTAAACCCTGAAACACCACCCCCAGCTCGACCCCCTACACTGCCCGAACACCACTGCACTGCCCTAAACCTTGAAACACCACCCCCTGCATGACCTCCTACACTGCCGGAACACCACTGCACTGCCCTAAACCCTGAAACACCACCCCCAGCACGACCCCCTACACTGCCCAAACACCACTGCACTGCCCTAAACCCTGAAACATCAACCCCAGCAAGACTCCCTACACTGCCTGAACACCACTGCCCTAAACCCTGAAACACCACCCCATACACTGCACAAACACCACTGCACTGCCCTAAACCCTGAAACACCACCTCCAGCAAAAACCCCTACACTGCCTGAACACCATTGCTCTGCCCTAAATCCTGAAACACTAGCCCCAGCACGACCCCCTACACTGCCCGAACACCACTGCACTGCCCTAAACCCTGAAACACCACCCCCAGCACGACCCCCTACACTGCCCGAACACCACTGCACTGCCCTAAACCCTGAAACACCAGCCCCAGCAAGACCCCCTACACTGCCCGAACACCACTGCACTGCCCTAGACTCTGAAACACCAGCCCCAGCAAGACCCCCTACACTGCCTGAACACTGCACTGCCCTAAACCCTGAAACACCAGCCCCAGCATGACCCCCTACACTGCCCGAACACCACTGCACTGCCCTAAACCCTGAAACACCAGCCCCAGCACTACCACCTACACTGCCCGAACACCACTGCACTGCCCTAAACCCTGAAACACCAGCCCCAGCACAACCCCCTACACTGCCCGAACACCACTGCACTGCCCTAAACCCTGAAACACCAGCCCCAGCACGACCCCCTACACTGCCCGAACACCACTGTACTGCCCTAAACCCTGAAACACCAGCCCCAGCACGACCCCCTACACTGCCCGAACACCACTGCACTGCCCTAAACCCTGAAACACCACCCTCTGCATGACCCCCTACACTGCCCGAACACCACTGTATTGCCCTAAACCCTGAAACACCACTGTAGGAGAGTAGGATCTGCTTCACATGGGTACCCCCACTTTTTGCTGATGCTTCACTGTTTTTCGACATTAGTCTGGCTGGGGCCCTGCTAATCAGAACCCCAGCCTAGCTGCTTCCTCTCTAAAATGGTTTCCATGTGCCTTAGGCACATCACTGATTGGGATCTGGAGTGCCCTTATAAGTCCCTAGTATATGGTATACTATGTACCAAGGGCATAGGTACCTCAGAGGCCTGCCAGGGGCTGCAGCATGTATTATGCCACCCCTGGAAGGCCATCCAAACTGACACCACAGGTCTGCTACTGCAGCCTGGGTAAGGTGGTGCATGCACCCCTTACTGTGATATAGGTTACCTATATCACTAAATACATACACACATATAAACCTATAAGTCACTCCTAAGGCAGGCCTTATCAATCCTAAAGGCAGAGTGCATGGTTCCTATGTGAGAGGGTGCCCCTGCATGAGCAGGGCCCCTCTGCAGCGTTCGGAGACCATCTCTGATGCTGTTTGTAGTGCAGCCTGACCATATACTCTTAAGCGCATTATAACCTCGCGGTAAAATGCTAACTTTGGAATGGCTGCACCTAAACATGTCGTGTTTGGTGTCAAACATCTTGGAATACTACCCCCCGCCAATTCTGGTGGCGGGGGTAGCATTCCACCCTTCTAGAGGGAAAGACATGTTAACTCTGGCTAGCCCGGTAACTTCTTTCCAAAGCCCTGGCATCACAAAATGGATGCTGCTGCCACAGACACGAGTCTGGCCTCCTGCTGCTGGACGAAACTCCGGCAGGGGAGGCCTGGACAATAGGTTTCCTGTCCCAGGGAGGTGTGACCACCTCCCCAGACAGGATAATGTGTATTGGGGCTGGGCGGGAGCACTTTCGGGTGCTTTGAAGTCCTGCACTGGGGGCACATTTGGTGTCCCTGTGCATACCCCAGTTCAAACCGGATCAGGGGCTTGCAGCCCCTGCTTTGGCGCGAACTGGACAAAGGGAAAGGGGTGTAGCCACCCCTCTGCCCTGACCCACCCATAGGTGGGGCCGCAGAGTAGTCCAACCCCTATCCTTAGTATAAGTATAGGAACCCAGTCCTTAGGACTTTAGATTATCCCTGGACGAAACTCTGAAACTGAATCCTGGACCTTCAACGCTCTACTCACGATTAGAGGACAGAAGAATCTCCCTTGGGGTCAAGGAGTGACTCCCCTGCTTGGCAGGCACCAAAGAAGCATCTGTCCGGTTCGCATTTCTGAAGCTCCCGTCGGACGCCGAAGTCATCGCATCACCAGAGGTGGATTCTCAGACTTCACCGAGGCTACCCTGAGTCCCCAGCAAAGCTGAGGCCCATGGCTATCGTGGGTGACTTGAGACCGTGACCCCTGGACATCGAGCACATTTGCAAGTGCCTCCTCTTCTGGGTCTCCCCCGAAGTCGTGCTTTGGGTTCCGAGTAGCTCTAGCCTCCAGCACCAACTGCACTGAAGATCACTGGCCCCCACTCCACGAGTGTCCTGTGAGCCAGATCCACGTGTGGCGTCACAAGGCTCCTTCGCGGTCGCTAGCCCGTTGGCTAGTAGCCCTTAATGAAGGCCAATCTTTTTCTAACTTGGCATCCTGGTTGCTCCAGGCCTGCCCTCACTTACCTTCGCTGGGTGAGTTCCCCAGACCTTGCTGGTCTGCACCATCGACGATCTTCCTCTGCATCGAGACTTGCCGTTGCCAAGGCTTGTTGGGTCCAATCCGGTCGCCGATACCTCAGCACTCGACAGACATCGTGTACCAGCCCGAATCCTGCTCCTAGTTGCCAACAACGCGTCCTGGACCTCGTGGCTGAAGAGTCAATATGACCGTCAACGCACCTGAAGCACTCGACATCGGTGGGCATCTGTCCATCGCCTTCCTGGTCACTGGCTAGTGACCCAGACTCTGTCCCCTCTGCTTTCAGGTTCTTCAGATCTCCGATCCACTCACCTTGCACCAGTCAAACAACCCCTTATTGGAGATAGGTTAAAGACAACCTTATTGAAAGCTATCCTAGTGGTAGCTATGGAGAGCAGCCTTCAGGCTAAGTCTTGAAGGAATGTAAAGCAGCTTGTTTTACCAGTCTATAATCTCTTGAGTGACCAAATGAAAGAGCACCACACCAGGTATATATTCAAAATATATGTATTTATTGCTAAACACACCCCTCTAGTCTCTTTATAAGGCTAGAGTTCGAAGTACATAAGTTAGAAGTTATTTAAACACAGTAATAGCACAAATACACGTTTGGGCCCTAGGGCGTACCAAACCATATACCAATAAAGTGGTATAAGAACCACGACTGAACTAGACACTAGGCCTAGAGCCTCTAGAAGTGCTTGGACCACAAGGAACCACCCAAGGTAGTGACACAGGGGACCCACGGGAGACGCGTGCAGTGTAAATACACAACCGCGATACGCCGTTGACTTCTATGGAGAAAGTCGTGATCGGGAAATTAGAGAAAAGGGACACTTAAAGAGGACTTGGACCAAACCCTTTGAGATCTAGGACTTTGAAGAGTCTCTACCCACGGGAGCACCGGAGTACTCGTGTTACCTCACCCAGGGAAGCCGGGTGCATAGGTGCCTTTCGGGGTCGTGTTTCGTCGTCGATTTGAATGGCGATATGCTGCAAAGTGCTGCTGGCGACCAAGTGAAAAGTGTCCGGGTGGATCCAAGAGTGGATCGGAGATCTGAAGAACCTGAAAGCAGAGGGGACAGAGTCTGGGTCACTAGCCAGTGACCAGGAAGGCGATGGACAGATGCCCACCGATGTCGAGTGCTTCAGGTGCATTGACGGTCGTCTTGACTCTTCAGCCACGAGGTCCAGGAGGCGTTGTCGGCGACCAGGAGCAGGAATCGGGCTGGTACACGATGTCTGTCGAGTGCTGAGGTGTCAGCGACCGGATTGGACCAAACAAGCCTTCGCAACGGCAAGTCTCAATGCAGAGGAAGATCGTCAATGGTGCAGACCAGCAAGGTCTGGGGAACTCACCCAGCAAGGGTAAGTGAGGACAGGCCTGGAGCAACCAGGATGCCAAGTTAGAAAAAGATTGGCCTTCGTTAAGGGCTACTAGCCAACGGGCTAGCGACCGCGAAGGAGCCTTGTGACACCGCACGTGGATCTGGCTCACAGGACACTCGTGGAGTGGGGGCCAGTGATCTTCGGTGCAGTTGGTGCTGGAGGCTAGTGCTACTCGGAGCCCAAAGCACGACTTTGGGGGAGACCCAGAAGAGGATGCACTTGCAAATGTGCTCGGTGTCCAGGTGTCACGGTCTCAAGTCACCCACGATAGCCACAGGCCTCAGCTTTGCTGGGGACTCAGGGTAGCCTCGGGGAAGTCTGAGAATCCACCTCTGGTGATGCGATGACTTCGGCGTCCGACGGGAGCTTCAGAAATGCGAACCGGACAGATGCTTCTTTGGTGCCTGCCAAGCAGGGGAGTCACTCCTTGACCCCAAGGGAGATTCTTCTGTCCTCTAATCGTGAGTAGAGCGTCGAAGGTCCAGGATTCAGTTTCAGAGTTTCGTCCAGGGATAATCTAAAGTCCTAAGGACTGGGTTCCTATACTTATACTAAGGATAGGGGTTGGACTACTCTGTGGCCCCACCTATGGGTGGGTCAGGGCAGAGGGGTGGCTACACCCCTTTCCCTTTGTCCAGTTTGCGCCAAAGCAGGGGCTGCAAGCCCCTGATCCGGTTTGAACTGGGGTATGCACAGGGACACCAAATGTGCCCCCAGTGCAGGACTTCAAAGCACCCGAAAGTGCTCCCGCCCAGCCCCAATACACATTATCCTGTCTGGGGAGGTGGTCACACCTCCCTGGGACAGGAAACCTATTGTCCAGGCCTCCCCTGCCGGAGTTTCGTCCAGCAGCTGGAGGCCAGACTCGTGTCTGTGGCAGCAGCATCCATTTTGTGATGCCAGGGCTTTGGAAAGAAGTTACCGGGCTAGCCAGAGTTAACATGTCTTTCCCTCTAGAAGGGTGGAATGCTACCCCCGCCGCCAGAATTGGCGGGGGGGTAGTATTCCAAGATGTTTGACACCAAACACGACATGTTTAGGTGCAGCCATTCCAAAGTTAGCATTTTACCGCGAGGTTATAATGCGCTTAAGAGTATATGGTCAGGCTGCACTACAAACAGCATCAGAGATGGTCTCCGAACGCTGCAGAGGGGCCCTGCTCATGCAGGGGCACCCTCTCACATAGGAACCATGCACTCTGCCTTTAGGATTGATAAGGCCTGCCTTAGGAGTGACTTATAGGTTTATATGTGTGTATGTATTTAGTGATATAGGTAACCTATATCACAGTAAGGGGTGCATGCACCACCTTACCCAGGCTGCAGTAGCAGACCTGTGGTGTCAGTTTGGATGGCCTTCCAGGGGTGGCATAATACATGCTGCAGCCCCTGGCAGGCCTCTGAGGTACCTATGCCCTTGGTACATAGTATACCATATACTAGGGACTTATAAGGGCACTCCAGATCCCAATCAGTGAAGTGCCTAAGGCACATGGAAACCATTTTAGAGAGGAAGCAGCTAGGCTGGGGTTCTGATTAGCAGGGCCCCAGCCAGACTAATGTCGAAAAACAGTGAAGCATCAGCAAAAAGTGGGGGTACCCATGTGAAGCAGATCCTACTCTCCTACACAACACCCCCAAACGTAGGGACATTAAACTAACCTTGCCCAGTTAAGTCTTCATGTTCTAAGTGGAAATACCTAGAGAGTCCATCTGCATTGGCATGGTTACTCCCAGGTCTATGTTCCACTGTAAAGTCCATTCGCTGTAGGGAAATGGACCACCTAAGCAGTTTGGGGTTTTCACCCTTCATTTGTTTTAGCCATAAGAGGGGCTTATGGTCTGTCTGAACCAGGAAGTGTGTACCAAACAAGTATGGCCTCAACTTCTTCAGAGCCCAGACCACAGCAAAGGCCTCCCTCTCTATGGCTGACCAACGTTTCTCTCTAGGGGTCAGCCTTCTGCTAATGAAAGCTACTGGCTGATCCTGACCTTCTTCATTCAATTGTGACAGTACAGCCCCTACCCCCAATTCAGATGCATCAGTTTGAACAATGAACTTCTTGGAGTAATCAGGACTCTGTAGAATGGGAGCAGTGCACATGACCTGCTTCAGGTCATCAAATGCCTTTTGACAGCTAACTGTCCACTGAACCTTTTTGGGCATTTTCTTAGAAGTTAAGTCATTCAGGGGTGTCACTATTGATCCATACCTCTTGACAAATCTCCTATAGTACCCAGTCAGGCCTAAGAAGGCTCTCACCTGAGTCTGGGTAGTGGGAGCAGTCCAGTCCATGATGGTCTGGATCTTGCTCTGCAAAGGTTGAACCTGGCCTCCACCCACAAGGTGGCCCAGGTACACAACCTGACTCTGCCCTATCTGGCACTTAGTGGCCTTGATAGTCAGGCCTGCCTTTTGCAGGGCCTGTAAAACATTCCTGAGGTGGACCAGGTGATCCTCCCAGGTGGAGCTAAAGACAGCAATATCATCTAGATATGCTGCACTATAGGCTTCAGACCTGTGAGAACTGTATTCACCAACCTCTGGAAAGTGGCAGGTGCATTCTTCAGACCAAAGGGCATTACCACAAATTGATAATGCCCACTAGGGGTTGAGAATGACTGTTTTGGGCTTTGCAGTATCAGCTAGTCTGATCTGCCAGTAGCCAGCTGTTAGGTCAAATGTGCTGAGATATTTGGCAGAGGCCAAAGTATCTATGAGCTCATCTGCCCTGGGTATTGGATGGGCATCAGTCCTAGTGACTGCATTGAGACCCCTGTAGTCCACACAAAACCTCATCTCTCTTTTTCCACCACTGGTGTGAGGTTTTGGTACAAGGACCACTGGACTAGCCCAAGGGCTATCTGAGGGTTCAATAACTCCCAATTCCAACATTTTCTGGACTTCAGTCCTGATACAGTCCCTGACATGGTCAGGTTGCCTATAAATCTTATTTTTAATAGGCAGACTGTCCCCAGTGTCCACGTCATGAGTGCACCAGGTGGTCTGACTGGGTGTCAGTGAAAACATATGTCTAAACTGATTGAGAACTTGCCTACAATCAGTTTGTTGCTGGGTAGTGAGGCTGCCTGCCAAGGCTACACCATCTACTGACCCATCGTCAGGGTTCTGTGAGAGCAGGTCAGGGAGTGGGTCACTCTCTTCCTCCTGCCCTTCATCAGTAGCCATGAGCAAACCCATGTCTGCCCTGTCCACATATGGTTTTAACCTGTTGACATGGAGAACCCTGTGGGGACTCCTGGGTGTTCCTAGGTCTACTAAGTAAGTGACCTCACCCTTCTGCTCAACAATAGTGTGGGGTCTACTCCATTTGTCCTGGAGAGCTGCTGGGGCCACTGGCTCCAACACCCACACCTTCTGTCCTGGCTGGTAAACAGTCAGAACAGCCTTTGGTCATGCCAGGCCTTTTGAAGTTCCTGGCTAGCCTCAAGGTTTTTGGTTGCCTTTTTCATGTACTCAGCCAACCTGGAGCGGAGACCAAGTACATAGTCCACTATATCTTGCTTTGGGGGCTTGAGAGGTAACTCCCATCCTTCCTTCACCAAGCACAGTGGACCCCTCACAGGGTGGCCAAACAGAAGTTCAAAAGGGCTGTAACCAACCCCCTTCTGAGGCACCTCCCTATATGCGAATAAAAGGCAGGGCAAGAGTATGTCCCATCTACGCCTAAGCTTTTCTGGGAGCCCTTTAATCATGCCCTTCAAGGTTTTGTTGAATCTCTCAACTAAACCATTGCATTGTGGGTGATAGGTTGTGGTGAACTTATAAGTCACTCCACACTCCTTCCACATTGCTTTTAAGTACCCAGACATGAAGTTAGCACCCCTGTCTGATACTACCTCCTTAGGAAAGCCCACTCTTGAGAAAATTCCCAGGAGGGCCCTTGCCACCACAGGTGCTGTAGTGGTCCTGAGGGGAATAGCTTCTGGGTACCTGGTGGCATGATCCACTACCACCAGGATAAACCTGTGCCCAGAGGCTGTTTGGGGATCCATGGGACCAACAATGTCAATCCCTACCCTTTCAAAGGGCACCCCCACCACAGGTAGTGGTATCAGGGGGCCTTTGTAGTGCCACCTGCCTTGCCACTGGCTTGGCAGGTTACACAGGAGCGACAAAACTCCTTGCTGTCTTCAGACATGTGGGGCCAGTGAAAGTGAGGGACAATTCTGTCCCAAGTCTTGTTCTGGCCCAGGTGACCTGCTAAGGGAATATCATGGGCTAGGGTCAATAGGAAGCCCCTGAACTTCAGAGGTATAACCAACCTCCTGGTAGCACCAGGCTTGGGGTCTCTACTCTCTGAGTACAGGAGTCCATCATCCCAATACACTGTATGGGGACCACTAGCTTTCCCAGCAGCCTCAGCAGCAGCTTGCTGTCTGAGGGGTTCAAGGGAGGGGCAGCTCTGCTGCTCCTGGCTCAGATCTGCCCTAGAAGGTCCCCCTGTCCCCAAGAACTCAACCTGGTCAGGTTCAAGTTCCTCTGGGACAGTTCCTTCTTCAGGGCTGAGATCATCCCCCTCAAGGGACTGATCTTCCTCCTGAGCCAAGGGGAAGGCACTGCCTTAACCCTACTACTCCTCCTCTTGGAAGGCACTTGGTCCATTCTTCCAGAATCCAAGGCCTGTTCAGTGCTAGACATTTTGGCTTGTGACCTGGTCACAGCAAACACATCTGCAGGGATCCCCAGCATTTCTGCATGGGTCCTGAGCTCCACTTCTGCCCAAGCAGAAGTCTCTAAGTCATTGCCAAGCAAGCATTCGACTGGTAGGTTTGCACTTACCACAACCTTCTTAAGGCCAGTTACCCCTCCCCAGGAGAAGTTAACAACTGCCAGAGTATGGTCTGTTCTGACATTGCTAGCATTGGTCACTTGGTACATCTCACCAAGTATAACTTGCCCAGGATTCACAAGGTCTTGTGTCACCATTGTGACACTTGCCCCTGTGTCCCTAAATGCCAAAGCCTCACGTCCATTGATTAAAGGCTGTTGTCTGTACTTGCCCAGATTACTGGGGCTCACAGTGGAGGTCACATCCATGCCTCCATCACAGACTAACACAGCCTGAGTCAGTTCTCTGACTAGGTCAGAGCCCAACTCAGTACCCAGGGTGAACCCTACTAAACCCTTGGCTGGAGCACTCCCACCAACTGTACTAGGGGGAACAGGTGCCTTAGGGGCATTGGTGGGTGCTGGACTGGAGTCTTTGGACTTGGTGCAATCACTGGTCCAGTGGGTCTTTTGCTTACAAACCTTGCACCATGGTTTTCTTTGGCCTTTCCCTTTGGTAGACTGTGAATCCCCACCAGAAGAAGATTTTTGGGGGCCTGATGAAGACTTTTGATCTTTACCCTTCTCCCCACCCTTGTCAGAGTTCTTAGCATCTTGCTTCTTGGTTTCCCCACCTTGGTTCTGTACCTTCTGCTTCACCCTGGTTCTGACCCATTTGTCTGCCTTCTTTCCCAATTCTTGGGGAGAGGTCAGATCAGAGTCTACCAGGTATTGATGCAACAGCTGATTTTGACAGTTATTAAGAATCTGCTCCCTCACTATCAGATTGTACAATCCTGAGAAGTCACACGCCTTACTGCCCATCAACCAGCCTTCCATAGCCTTGGCAGAACAATCCACATAGTCTACCCAGTCTTGAGTCTGTGCTTTTTGGGTATCTCTGAACTTCAACCTGTACTGTTCAGTGGTTAGGCCAAACCCATCAATAAGAGCACTCTTCAAGACCTTGTAATTATCAGCATCCTCCTCTCTAACAGTGAGGAGCTTATCTCTACCTTTGTCAGCAAAGGAGAGCCACAAGATTGCTGCCCACTGCTCCTGAGGGACCTTCTGTACCTTACAGGCCCTCTCTAGAGCAGTTATCCACTTGTGGATGTCATCCCCATTCTGATAGGGAGGGACAATCTTGCTCAGGTTCCTATGGTCATAGGACCTTTCCCTATCTCTAGGGATATGGCTGCCACCATGGGACTCTAGTCCCAACTTTCTTCTCTCTCTAAAGAGATCTAGGGACTCCCTGTCTATGGCTAGTTGCTTCTTTTTGAGTTCAAGCTGAGCTTCCTCATATAGAACCAGCCTCTTTCTTCTCTCATGAGAGGATTCCCTCCTATGAGATGAGACAGAACTCCCTATTGAGGTGCCAGAGTGGTTAGACTCCTGAGAAGAAGATCTAGACCTTCTGGGCACACTCACAATCCTTCCTGGGGGGACAAAGGGGGCATCATTCTGATCCTCCTCTTCATCTTCCTCAGGAGGGGTTGGATTATCCAGGTCAGGGCCATTGTCGCCCTCCTGGTCAGTTTCAGAGGGGGGGCTGGGGGTACTGGTACCCCTGGTCCCATCCTCATCATCTGCCCCACCCTCAGCTCCTACCCCTTCAGTCCCCAAGGGCTTACTAAGGTCCTAAGCCACCAACAACTCCTTGAGGTGTTGGGTGGTGGGGCTTTGGCCTGTCCTTATTTTTCTCAAGTTGCATAAAGCTCTCAATTCCAAGAATGGGAGTGTATCATACTTGGAGGGTGGAAGCTCAATGGCTTCCTGCAAGGATTCTTTAGATCCTGCCCTTAAAGACATTACTAGTGTGGTGTGGTGTATGCACTACCTACTCTAGTGTGGCCTACTAAACTCTCTTGAGTTGTAGAAAGGGTTGTGCTATCCCTTAACACACAACTCTAAGTTCAGTAGAACTTACTGTATTCTAAGCTTAAATTATATGTACCTTAGGTACCTTTAGTGGTTTTCAGTTGATCAATTCAATTGAGATTATCTGGTAAAACAATAGCAAGCTGGAATCCCACCGCTGCCACCAATGTGAGAAGTTGGACTGGTGCAAGGTGCCCACTATAATTAGTGGACAGCATATACCAGGCCAACTTCTCACAACCACCCCCTGCACCACCCCCTACACTGCCCGAACACCACTGCACTGCCCTAAACCCTGAAACACCACCCCCAGCACGACCCCCTTTACTGCTCGAACACCACTGCACTGCCCCAAACCCTGAAACACCACCCCCAGCATTACCCCCTACACTGCCCAAACACCACTGCACTGCCCTAAACCCTGAAACACCACCCCCTACACTGCCCGAACACCACTGCACTGCCCTAAACCCTGAAACACCACCCCCAGCACGACCCCCTACACTGCCCGAACACCACTGCACTGCCCTAAACCCTAAAACACCACCCCCAGCATTACCCCCTACACTGCCCAAACACCACTGCACTGCCCTAAACCCTAGAACACTACCCCCAGCACGACCCCCTACACTACCCGAAAACCACTGCACTACCCTAAACCCTAAAATACTACCCCCAGCACAACCCCCTACACTACCCGAACACGTCTGCACTGCCCTAAACCCTCAAACACTCCCCCAGCACGACCCCCTACACTACCCGAACACCACTGCACTGCCCTAAACCCTAAAACACTCCCCCAGCACGACCCCCTACACTACCCGAACACCACTGCACTGCCCTAAACCCTAAAACACTCCCCCAGCACGACTACCTACACTACCCAAACACCACTGCACTGCCCTAAACCCTAAAACACTACCCCCGCATGACTCCCTACACTACCCAAACACCAATGCCCTACCCTAATCCCTAAAACACTACCCCGCATGACCCCCTACACTACCCTAAACCCTAAAACACTACCCCCGCACGACTCCCTACACTACCCAAAGACCACTGCACTACCCTAAACCCTAAATGACGACCTCCTACACTACACAAACACCACTGCACTACCCTAAACCCTAAAACACTACCCCCTACACTACACAAACCCCACTGCACTACCCTAAACCCTAAAAAACTACCCCCAGCACGAACCACTACACTACCTAAACACCACTGCACTACCCTAAACCCTAAAAAACTACCCCCAGCAGTACCCCTACACTACCCAAACACCACTGCACTACCCTAAACCCTAAAACACTACCCCCAGCACGACTCCCTATACTACCCAAACACCACTGCACTACCCTAAACCCTAAAACACTACCCCAGCACGACCCCCTACACTACCCAAACACCACTGCACTACCCTAAACCCTAAAACACTCCCCCCAGCACGACTCCCTACACTACCCAAACACCACTGCACTACCCTAAACCCTAAATCTACCCCCAGCATGACCCCCTACACTACACAAACACCACTGCACTACCCTAAACCCTAAAACACTACCCCCAGCACGACCCTCTTCACTACATAAACACAACTGCACAATTTGTTACAGGCGTTGCAACGCAGGCCTGTGGTTCTTACTGGAAGTACCTAGTGGGCTAGTTGGGCCCCAGGGACCCTCAGGATTCAAGGTGACCTAATCCCCCAACTTAAAACGCACCACGGGGCGCGTTTGCACAGTGGTGAAGGGAGGGCGGGGCCTCAGGTGACATGTGCGCAAACACGCCCTGTGGTGCGTTTTAAGTTGGGGAATTAATTCCCTTTGAATCCTGAGGGACCCTGGGGGCCAACTAGCCCACCAGGTACCTTCAGTAAGCACAACAGAGTTGCGTTGCAGAGAGGTGAAAAAAGGTGCGTGGCCTCGGAACGCCTCTCTGCAACTCAGCTCTGTGGTCCTAACTGTAGGTACCTGGGGGCTAGTTGGGCCCCAGGGACCCTCAGAATTCAAGGGGACTTAATCCCGCAACTTAAAACGCGCCACGGGGTGCGTTTGCACACATGTCACCTCATGCCCCCTCCCTTCACCACTGTGCAAATGCGCCCTGTAGCGTGTTTTAAGAGGTAGTTTTAATCCCCCTGCCCTATTATGTACTAGGGACTTGCAGAGGAGGTCATGCTAATCACAGGGGTACCCCAACGCATAGTGTTCCCTAGTGTATGTAGGTGTTTTCACTGTATTCTAAGTGTCTTTTAGCATAGCACTGGCTCTGGTTAGTCAGAGTCAGTTACCACCAGTACCCGTCTGAAAAAGTTGTGGGCACAGGATGATTTTGCAACAAGGCCTCTTTCTGCTCCTCTGTTGGTTCTTTCTGCACATCTTTTGCTTCTTTCTGTGCTTTTTTCTTCTTTCTTCACATGTCCTACCTCTGTAGGCATAGTTAGAAACTAGCATTTTAAAAAACCTTTGAAATTCACTTAAAAAATCATAGGTTTCAGGCACGTTATAGTTAGAAATTAGCATTTAAAAAACCTTTGAAATTCACTGAAAAAACCATAGGTTTCAGACACGTTATAGTTAGAAATTAGCATTTAAAAAACCTTTGAAATTCACTGAAAAAACCATAGGTTTTAGGGACAGTTATAGTTAGTTGGACATTTCACTCGTACAAAACCATAGAAATTCCCCCGTTATAGTTAGTTCAGCTAACTATAACTCGCGCCCCATAATGCACTGCTGATGACGTCACATATTACATCACTCATGACATGGTCAGTGACATCACTGATGACATCACTGATGACATCTCAAATGACATCACTGATGACATCATCCATGTGATAATTTCATGCATCTTCTCACACCCTAATATAACTTTTGATACACCCACTCTAAATTACAGACTGCCATTCTCAAAACCATAGACACTCCAACACCAAAAACTACATACCCACTCACTGATTCTTAGGTCTACACACACATCCACTCACTCACCCGTACAGTCACTCATACTTAGTCACTCAGTACAGGACTATCATATGCACTCATACACCTATATAAACACTCACACACCGCCACTCATCCATAGAGGTACTCACACACCTAGTCAGTCATGCAAAAAACGTAATCACACACCCATTTACTCACCTATACAGTTATACACACACCAGCTCACTTACTCATACAAATACTAGCACATTCTTACGCTCTTATACAATCACTGATACAAGTACACACTCATCCATACAGCCACTCTCACAATCACACACTCTCACTTATAGCCATTTATATACTCCAACACACATATATACTGCCTTTCACATATGTAGTTACTCACACATGTACCACTGAGATATACATTCAATCACTAACACACCCATACACACACTCACCCACCCATACAGTCCATCACAGATGCACTCTTGAAACCATGCACCCAGTGAATCACCAACTCACACATCTATGCACAGAGTCACACACACCCCACCCACACAAACACTCAGGCACCCATACAGATACTCAGACAATCAATCCATAACCCATGTAGACACTCATGTAGCTATTCAGAAAGCCATGCAGCCGCTTACAAACCAACAGACAGACGGATACAGACATTCACACAGTTTAGTCACTAACCCATGCATTCAGTAAGATACATTTAATCACTCACTGGTAGAGTCAGTCACTCACGTACTAAATCATCCATTCAGACACTTATACACCCACTCATTCTTCAATACGCCTTTCCCTATATATATTAAACATATTTAAACTTTACAGAAACACACAGTCACTGGATGATGTCATCAGTGATGTCATCAGTGATGTCATTTGAGATGTCATCAGTGATGTCATCAGTGATGTCACTGACCATGTCATGAGTGATGTAATATGTGACGTCATAAGCAGTGCATTGCGGGGCGCGAGTTATAGTTAGCTGAACTAACTATAACGGGGGAATTTCTATGGTTTTGTACGAGTGAAATGTCCAACTAACTATAACTGTCCCTAAAACCTATGGTTTTTTCAGTGAATTTCAAAGGTTTTTAAATGCTAATTTCTAACTATAACGTGTCTGAAACCTATGGTTTTTTCAGTGAATATATATATATATATATATATATTATCTACTGGCGGTCGCCAGTAGATAGTTATAGTTAGGACCTATTTTCCATAGGAAATCCGCGACATTCTATTTGAAATAACTCTTGCGTCGGTTGACGAATCTTCGCAAAATTTTCAAACTTTATGGCCCGCTCCGGTCCGCTCCTACCCTGAAAGTCTCAGGGTGATTCGTCAAGCGGGGGCCGAGAAAACGGGGGTCCCAAAACGTGTTTACCGATTCATTTTCCCATAGGAAACTTTAGACACGGCTACAGCCCGAACTGCTGAACGGAATTACACCAAATTTGGCAAAGAGGTAGTTCTTGGTTCAGAAAGAACCCTTTTGTTAAATGGTGTAAATCCGTTCAGTAGTTGCGGAGAAATTAAAAAAATAAGAGTCAAAAAATCAATTTCCCATAGGAAACTTTATGCAAGGCTACAGCCCGAACTGCTGAACGGAATTACACCAAATTTGGCAAAGAGGTAGTTCTTGGTTCAAAAAGAACCCTTTTTGTTAAATGGTGTAAATCCGTTCATTAGTTGCTGAGAAAATCAAAAGTAAAAACACATATATATCTGGGCGGAGCCTAACCACACATGTCATCGTGAGATCTGATTGGCTGTCAGCACTTCATCCTGGAATTGCTGGCAGCCATCTTAGCACCAATATAAATGATAGTACCCCTTTGAAATGCATTGTAGTGAATCGAAGATTTTGAGGGTTACCAAAAGGAGAACTATAAAGGGTGATAACAGACTTTAGTTACATTAGAATTCATTTGTTGATGGTACCATACTAATTTCAGGAATTGTGGTGTGTTCTAAGGTGATTTTACCCTGTGAAAAACCTTCTGCTGGGATATCATGAATCATGTTTGAGAGAAAACTATTTTCACATGCTTGTCCCATACAGTTTTGGAAGGTGCCCCAGAAGCTAAAATGAGAGCATATTTTCTGTAAATTCACATTATCTTTCTCAGTCATGTGAGAATGAAGTCTGACATTCTCAGTAAAACATGTACATCCAACAAGGGCAGAGACTGTCAGTTGATTCCTTTGTGTTCTACTGCAGCTTCCCAGAGTGTTCTAAAGAACAACTAGAGTGCTAACAGCCTTACTTATGACAAAAGTATGGCACACCTGAAGCCATCTTGATTGGAATAAACTGGTAACACTTAAAACATTTAATTTAAAAAGGAACAAAATGAGGGGGTTCATTTTGCCATAGAAATTATGGTTAGTGCTGTAGAAAGAAAAATTAGGACATGTTTTAAGTGAGATCTCAAATATCTTCCTGTTATATTTCAACAGGAGCAGCCTGTCAGTTGATGCCTTTGTGTTCTACTGCAGCTTCCCAGAGTGTTCTAAAGAACAACTAGAGTGCTAACAGCCTTACTTATGACAAAAGTATGGCACACCTGAAGCCATCTTGATTGGAATAAACTGGTAACACTTAAAACATTTAATTTAAAAAGGAACAAAATGAGGGGGTTCATTTTGCCATAGAAATTATGGTTAGTGCTGCAAAAAGAAAATTTAGTGCATGTTTTAAGTGAGATCTCAAATCCTCTTCTATTTCATTAGAAAATTCTGACATGCAGACTGAAACAATCACTTTCAATTCCAGCAGCAGACTACCAGTTAACTCCCTGGTGAGCAGTAGCTTTACTCCAGTGATCTAATGAACAACTAGAGTAATAACATTCTGAATTTATGGCAAATGTGTGACACATCTGAATGCCTTCTTGATGGAATCAAAGTAAAAAACTGAAAGCATTTCATACTGAGGAGACTGCAGTAAATGAGGAAATTAGGAAACTTCATAACAAAGAAGTCTTCCAAGATGGCCACCAGTGAAAAAAGAGCCCAAATGTAGCACAAATATTACCGAGATGTAGCCCACATATAGCCCAATGACAAAAGTGTGCAAAACACTTTTTATTTTTAGTTTTTTGCAGTTTTATGTAGTGCAGACTGGTCAGGTATTGGAGCGTTGCATCTTAAAACATGACCCCCCTACACTACAAAAACACCACTGCACTACCCTAAACCCTAAAACACTACCCCAGCACGACCCCCTACACTACACAAGCACCACTGCACTATCCTAAACCCTAAAACACTACCCCCAGCATGACCCCCTACACTACACAAACACCACTGCACTACCCTAAACCCTAAAACACTACCCCAACACCACTGCACTTACCTAAATCCTAAAACAATACCCCCAGCACGACCCCCTACACTACCCAAACACCACTGCACTACCCTAAAACATGACCCCCTACACTACACAAAAGCCACTGCACTACCCTAAACCCTAAAACACTACCCCCAGCATGACCCCCTACACTACACAAGCACCACTGCACTACCCTAAACCCTAAAACACTACCCCCAGCACGACCCCCTACACTACACAAACACCACTGCACTACCTTAAACCCTAAAACACTACCCCCAGCACGACCCCCTACACTACCCAAACACCACTGCACTAACCTAAATCCTAAAACACTACCCCCAGCACGACCCCCTACACTACCCAAACACCACTGCACTACCCTAAAACATGACCCCCTACACTACACAAACACCACTGCACTACCCTAAACTCTAAACACTACCCCCAGCACGACCCCCTACACTACACAAGCACCACTGCACTACCCTAAACCCTAAAACACTACCCCCAGCACGACCCCCTACACTGCCCGAACACCACTGCACTGCCCTAAACCCTGAAACACCAGCCCCTGCACGACCCCCTACACTGCCTGAACACCACTGCACTGCCCTAAACCCTGAAACACATACCCTAGCACGACCCCCTACACTGCCCGAACACCACTGCACTGCCCTAAACCCTGAAACACCACCCCCTTCACGACCCCCTACACTGCCCGAACACCACTGCACTGCCCTAAACCCTGAAACACCACCCCCAGCATGACCCCTACACTGCCCGAATACCACTGCACTGCCCTAAACCCTGAAACACTATCCCCAGCAAGACCTCCTACACTGCCCGAACACCACTGCACTGCCCTAAACCCTGAAACATCACCCCCAGCAAGACCCCCTACACTGCCCGAACACCACTGCCCTAAACCCTGAAACACCACCCCCAGCACGACCCCCTACACTGCCCGAACACCACTGCACTGCCCTAAACCCTGAAACACCACCCCCAGCATGACCCCCTACACTGCCTGAACACCACTGCACTGCCCTAAACACTGAAACACCACCCCCTGCACGACCCCCTACACTGCCCGAACACTACTGCACAGCCCTAAACCCTGAAACACCATCCACAGCACGACCCCCTACACTGCACGAACACCACTGCACTGCCCTAAACCCTGAAACACTACCCCCAGCAAGACCCCCTACACTGCCCGAACACCACTGCACTGCCCTAAACCCTGAAACACCACCCCCAGCAAGACCCCCTACACTGCCCGAACACCACTGCCCTAAACCCTGAAACACCACCCCCAGCAAGACCCCCTACACTGCCCGAACACCACTGCACTGCCCTAAACCCTGAAACACCAGCCCCAGCACGACCCCTACACTGCACGAACACCACTGCACTGCCCTAAACCCTGAAACACCACCCCCTGCACGACCCCCTACACTGCCCGAACACCACTGCACTGCCCTAAACCCTGAAACACCACCCCCAGCACGACCCCCTACACTGCCCGAACACCACTGCACTGCCCTAAACCCTGAAACACCACCCCCTGCACGATCCCCTACACTGCCCGAACACTACTGCACTGCCCTAAACCCTGAAACACCACCCCCAGCACGACCCCCTACACTGCACGAACACCACTGCACTGCCCTAAACCCCGAAACACTACCCCCAGCAAGACCCCCTACACTGCCCGAACACCACTGCCCTAAACCCTGAAACACCACCCCCAGCAAGACCCCTACACTGCCCGTACACCACTGCACTGCCCTAAACCCTGAAACACCACCCCCAGCATGACCCCCTACACTGCCCTAACACCACTGCAACCCTGAAACACCACCCCCAGCACGACCCCCTACACTGCCCGAACACCACTGCACTGCCCTAAACCATGAAACACCAGCCCCAACACGACCCCCTACACTGCCCGAACACCACTGCACTGCCCTAAACCCTGAAACACCACCCCCAGCACGACCCCCTACACTGCCCGAACACCACTGCACTGCCCTAAACCCTGAAACACCAGCCCCAGCACAACCCCGTACACTGCCCGAACACCACTGCACTGCCCTAAACCCTGAAACACCAGCCCCAGCACGACCGCCTACACTGCCCGAAAACCACTGCACTGCCTTAATCCCTGAAACACCAGCCCCAGCATGACCCCCTACACTGCCCGAACACCACTGCACTACCCTAAACCCTCAAACACCAGCCCCAGCACGACCCCCTACACTGCCCGAACACCACTGCACTGCCCTAAACTCTGAAACACCAGCCCCAGCAAGACCCCCTACACTGCCCAAACACCACTGCACTGCCCTAAACCCTGAAACACCACCCCCAGCAAGACCCCCTACACTACCCGAACACCACTGCACTAAAGCCTGAAACACCACCCCCAGCAAGACCACCTACACTGGCCGAACACCATTGCACTGCCCTAAACCCTGAAACACCACCCCCTGCACGACCCCCTACACTGCCCAAACACCACTGCACTGCCCTAAACCCTGAAACTCCACCCCTGCACGACCCCCTACACTGACTGAACACCACTGCACTGCCCTAAACCCTGAAACACCACCCCTCAGCACGACACCCTACACTGCCCGAACACCACTGCTCTGCCCTAAACCCTGAAACACCACCCCCAGCATGATCCCCTACACTGCCCGAACACCACTGCACTGCCCTAAACCCTGAAACACCACCCCCTGCACGACCTCCTACCCTGCCGGAACACCACTGCACTGCCCTAAACCCTGAAACACCACCCCCAGCACGACCCCCTACACTGCCCGAACACCACTGCACTGCCCTAAACCCTGAAACATCAACCCCAGCAAGACCCCCTACACTGCCTGAACACCACTGCCCTAAACCCTGAAACACCACCCCCTACACTGCACGAACACCACTGAACTGCCCTAAACCCTGAAACACCACCTCCTGCAAAACCCCCTACACTGCCTGAACACCATTGCTCTGCCCTAAATCCTGAAACACTAGCCCCAGCATGACCCCCTACACTGCCCAAACACCACTGCACTGCCCTAAACCCTGAAACACCACCCCAGCACGACCCCTACACTGCCCGAACACCACTGCACTGCCCTAAACCCTGAAACACCAGCCCCAGCATGACCCCCTACACTACCCGAACACCACTATACTGCCCTAAACCCTGAAACACCAGCCCCAGCAAGACCCCCTACACTGCCCGAACACCACTGCACTGCCCTAAACCCTAAAACACTCCCCCAGCACGACCCCCTACACTACCCGAACACCACTGCACTGCCCTAAACCCTAAAACACTCCCCCAGCACGACCACCTACACTACCCGAACACCACTGCACTGCCCTAAACCCTAAAACACTACCCCCCGCATGACCCCCTACACTACCCAAACACCAATGAACTACCCTAATCCCTAAAACACTACCCCCGCATGACCCCCTACACTACTCCTAAACCCTAAAACACTACCCCGCACGACTCCCTACACTACCCAAAGACCACTGCACTACCCTAAACCCTAAAACATGACCTCCTACACTACACAAACACCACTGCACTACCCTAAACTCTAAAACACTACCCCCTACACTACACAAACACCACTGCACTACCCTAAACCCTAAAACACTACCCCCAGCAGTACCCCTACACTTCCCAAACACCACTGCACTGCCCTAAACCCTAAAACACTCCCCCCAGCACGACCCCCTACACTGCCCGAACACTACTGCACTGCCCTAAACCCTGAAACACCACCCCCAGCACGACCCCCTACACTGCACGAACACCACTGCACTGCCCTAAACCCCGAAACACTACCCCCAGCAAGACCCCCTACACTGCCCGAACACCACTGCCCTAAACCCTGAAACACCACCCCCAGCAAGACCCCCTACACTGCCCGTACACCACTGCACTGCCCTAAACCCTGAAACACCACCCCCAGCATGACCCCCTACACTGCCCTAACACCACTGCACTGCCCTAACCCTGAAACACCACCCCCAGCACGACCCCCTACACTGCCCGAACACCACTGCACTGCCCTAAACCATGAAACACCAGCCCCAACACGACCCCCTACACTGCCCGAACACCACTGCACTGCCCTAAACCCTGAAACACCACCCCCAGCACAACCCCCTACACTGCCCGAACACCACTGCACTGCCCTAAACCCTGAAACACCAGCCCCAGCACAACCCCGTACACTGCCCGAACACCACTGCACTGCCCTAAACCCTGAAACACCAGCCCCAGCACGACCGCCTACACTGCCCGAAAACCACTGCACTGCCTTAAACCCTGAAACACCAGCCCCAGCATGACCCCCTACACTGCCCGAACACCACTGCACTACCCTAAACCCTCAAACACCAGCCCCAGCACGACCCCCTACACTGCCCGAACACCACTGCACTGCCCTAAACTCTGAAACACCAGCCCCAGCAAGACCCCCTACACTGCCCAAACACCACTGCACTGCCCTAAACCCTGAAACACCACCCCCAGCAAGACCCCCTACACTACCCGAACACCACTGCACTAAAGCCTGAAACACCACCCCCAGCAAGACCACCTACACTGGCCGAACACCATTGCACTGCCCTAAACCCTGAAACACCACCCCCTGCATGACCCCCTACACTGCCCAAACACCACTGCACTGCCCTAAACCCTGAAACTCCACCCCCTGCACGACCCCCTACACTGACTGAACACCACTGCACTGCCTTAAACCCTGAAACACCACCCCTCAGCACGACACCCTACACTGCCCGAACACCACTGCTCTGCCCTAAACCCTGAAACACCACCCCCAGCATGATCCCCTACACTGCCCGAACACCACTGCACTGCCCTAAACCCTGAAACACCACCCCCTGCACGACCTCCTACCCTGCCGGAACACCACTGCACTGCCCTAAACCCTGAAACACCACCCCCAGCACGACCCCCTACACTGCCCGAACACCACTGCACTGCCCTAAACCCTGAAACATCAACCCCAGCAAGACCCCCTACACTGCCTGAACACCACTGCCCTAAACCCTGAAACACCACCCCCTACACTGCACGAACACCACTGAACTGCCCTAAACCCTGAAACACCACCTCCTGCAAAACCCCCTACACTGCCTGAACACCATTGCTCTGCCCTAAATCCTGAAACACTAGCCCCAGCATGACCCCCTACACTGCCCAAACACCACTGCACTGCCCTAAACCCTGAAACACCACCCCAGCACGACCCCCTACACTGCCCGAACACCACTGCACTGCCCTAAACCCTGAAACACCAGCCCCAGCATGACCCCCTACACTACCCGAACACCACTATACTGCCCTAAACCCTGAAACACCAGCCCCAGCAAGACCCCCTACACTGCCCGAACACCACTGCACTGCCCTAAACCCTAAAACACTCCCCCCAGCACGACCCCCTACACTACCCGAACACCACTGCACTGCCCTAAACCCTAAAACACTCCCCCCAGCACGACCACCTACACTACCCGAACACCACTGCACTGCCCTAAACCCTAAAACACTACCCCCGCATGACCCCCTACACTACCCAAACACCAATGAACTACCCTAATCCCTAAAACACTACCCCCGCATGACCCCCTACACTACCCTAAACCCTAAAACACTACCCCCGCACGACTCCCTACACTACCCAAAGACCACTGCACTACCCTAAACCCTAAAACATGACCTCCTACACTACACAAACACCACTGCACTACCCTAAACTCTAAAACACTACCCCCTACACTACACAAACACCACTGCACTACCCTAAACCCTAAAACACTACCCCCAGCAGTACCCCTACACTTCCCAAACACCACTGCACTGCCCTAAACCCTAAAACACTCCCCCCAGCACGACCCCCTACACTACCCGAACACCACTGCACTGCCCTAAACCCTAAAACACTACCCCCCGCATGACCCCCTACACTACCCAAACACCAATGCACTACCCTAATCCCTAAAACACTACCCCCTGCATGACCCCCTACACTACCCTAAACCCTAAAACACTACCCCCGCACGACTCCCTACACTACCCAAAGACCACTGCACTACCCTAAACCCTAAAACATGACCTCCTACACTACACAAACACCACTGCACTACCCTAAACCCTAAAACACTACCCCCTACACTACACAAACACCACTGCACTACCCTAAACCCTAAAACACTACCCCCAGCAGTACCCCTACACTACCCAAACACCACTGCACTAACCTAAACCCTAAAACACTACCCCCAGCAGTACCCCCTACACTACCCAAACACCACTTCACTACCCTAAATCACTACCCCAGCACGACCCCCTACACTACCCAAACACCACTGCACTACCCTAAACCCTAAAACACTACCCCCAGCACGACCCCCTACACTACCCAAACACCACTGCACTACCCTAAACCCTAAAACACTCCCCCAGCACGACTCCCTACACTACCCAAACACCACTGCACTACCCTAAACCCTAAATCTACCCCCAGCATGACCCCCTACTCTACACAAACACCACTGCACTACCCTAAACCCTAAAACACTGCCCCCAGCACGACCCTCTTCACTACCTAAACACAACTGCACAATTTGTTACAGGCGTTGCAACGCAGGCCTGTGGTGCTTACTGGAAGTACCTAGTGGGCTAGTTGGGCCCCAGGGACCCTCAGGATTCAAGGTGACCTAATCCCCCAACTTAAAACGCACCACGGGGCGCGTTTGCACAGTGGTGAAGGGAGGGGGCGGGGCCTCAGGTGACATGTGCGCAAACACGCCCTGTGGTGCGTTTTAAGTAGGGGAATTAATTCCCTTTGAATCCTGAGGGACCCTGGGGGCCAACTAGCCCACCAGGTACCTTCAGTAAGCACAACAGAGTTGCGTTGCAGAGAGGTGAAAAAGGTGCGTGGCCTCGGAACGCCTCTCTGCAACTCAGCTCTGTGGTCCTAACTGTAGGTACCTGGGGGCTAGTTGAGCCCCAGGGACCCTCAGAATTCAAGTGGACTTAATCCCGCAACTTAAAACGCGCCACGGCGGTCGCCAGTAGATAGTTATAGTTAGGACCTATTATCCATAGGAAATCCGCGACATTCTATTTGAAATAACGTTGGCGCCGGTTGACGAATCTTCGCGAAAGTTTCCAACTTGTTGGGGCGCTCCGCTCCTACCCTGAAAGTCTCGGGTTGATTCGTCAAGGGGGCCGAGAAAAAAGGGGGGTCCCAAAACGCATTTTCCCCATTCATTTTTCCGTAGGAACCTTTAGTCGCAGCTACAGCCCGAACTGCTGAACGGAATTACACCAAATTTGGCAAAGAGGTAGCCCTTGGTTCAGTGTTGTGCCTTTTGCTTAAATGGTGTAAATCAGTTCAGTAGATCCTGAGAAAATCAAAAGTAAAGTCACATATATATCTATGGGCGAGTAGGGTCCGCGTATCCTGAGCGCACCCTGCGCGCACCGTCCCGATCACGAGCTGCATGCTAATTGGCTGTCAAGTGGCTGTCAACACTCCAAATCAGGAAGTGTTGGCAGCCATTTTGTCCCTCGGTAGAACCGAGGGACAGAAACAAGTGCGCAAAGCACAAAAAGGGGGCAGGGTAGAAACACCCTGACCCCCTAGGTCTGCTCAGGGGGTCCCACAAGGACCCCCTGGGCAGAAAAAAGCATTTTTTTTTTTTTTTAAATCGGCGGGATGCGCTTAGGGTGCGCGGATCCCACTGATTAAAAAAAAAAACACAAGAAACAAGTGCGCAAAACGCACAAAGGGGGCAGGGTAGAAACACCCTGACCCCCTAGGTCTGCTCAGGGGGTCCCACAAGGACCCCCTGGGCAGAAAAAGCATTTTTTTTTCAAAATCGGCGGGATGCGCTTAGGGTGCACGGATCCCACTGATTAAAAAAAAACACAAGAAACAAGTGCGCAAAACGCACAAAGGGGGCAGGGTAGAAACACCCTGACCCCTAGGTCTGCTCAGGGGTCCCACAAGGACCCCCTGGGCAGAAAAAAGCAACAAAAAAAAAGACTGGCATTGTGCCGAGGCCCCACCCCCTCCCTTCAGCAGTCTGCAAACGCGCCCCCTGGCGCTTTTTAAGAAGGGGAAGTAATTCCCCTTGAATACTGGGGGTCCCTGGGGGCCAACTAGCCCACCAGGAACATCCGGTATGCGCCAGGGGCTGCGTTGCAGAGAGGTGTACAGAGGCCACGCCCCTTTTACACCTCTCTGCAACGCAGCTCTGTGGCGCTTTTTGGAGGTACATGGTGGGCTAGTTGGACTCCAGGGACCCTCAGTATTCAAGGGGACTTAATCCCCCAACTTAAAACGCGCCACGGGGCACGTTTGCACAGTGGTGAAGGGAGGGGCGGGGCTTCAGGTGACATGTGTGCAAACAGGCTCCATGGCGCATTTTAAGATGGGGAATGAAATCCCCTTCAATCCTGAGGGTCCCTGGGGGCGAACTAGCCCACCAGGTACGTCCAGAAAGCGCCACAGAGCTGCGTTGCAGAGAGGTACAAAAAGAGGCGTGGCCTCTGAACACCTCTCTGCAACGCAGCTCCCTGGCGCATACTGGAGGTACAGGGTGGGCTAGTTGGACCCCAGGGACCCTCATGATTCAAGGGGACTTAATCCCCCAACTTAAAACGCGCCAGGTGGCGCGTTTGCACAGATGTCACCTCAGGCCCCGCCCCCTCCCTTCACCATTGTGCAAATATTCCTCTAAAATCAGCCGAACTACCCATTCCGATTTACTCACCTGTTATCAGGAGAGACCTCAGTGCTGTATCTTTCAGCCCAGTACTGATCCTGAAAAGTAATTTTAACCGTACTTACCAGTAACTTGAATTTCCTTCCATAGGATATCATTGTCTGCTTTTTGCTGAAAAAGTTTCTAAGTGTCGATTTTTGAAACATACAAATATTCCTCTAAAATCAGCCGAACTACGAATTCCGATTTACTCACCTGTTATCAGGAGAGACCTCAGTGCTGCATCTTTCAGCCCAGTACTTATCCTGAAAAGTAATTTTAACCGTACTTACCAGTAACTTGAATTTCCTTCCATAGGATATCATTGACTGGTTTCACTTGGAAATTCTTCTAAGTGTGGAGTTTTGGAACTTTATAATATTCCTCTAAAATCAGCTGAAATACGAATTCCGATTTACTCACCTGTTATCAGGAGAGACCTCAGTGCTGCATCTTTCAGCCCAGTACTTATCCTGAAAAGTAATTTTAACCGTACTTACCAGTAACTTGAATTTCCTTCCATAGGATATAATTGACTGGTTTCACTTGGAAATTCTTCTAAGTGTGGAGTTTTGGAACTTTATAATATTCCTCTAAAATCAGCCGAAATACGAATTCCGATTTACTCACCTGTTATCAGGAGAGACCTCAGTGCTGCATCTTTCAGCCCAGTACTGATCCTGAAAAGTAATTTTAACCGTACTTACCAGTAACTTGAATTTCCTTCCATAGGATATCATTGCCTGCTTTTTGCTGAAAAAGTTTCTAAGTGTCGATTTTTGAAACATACAAATATTCCTCTAAAATCAGCCAAAATACGAATTCCGATTTACTCACCTGTTATCAGGAGAGACCTCAGTGCTGCATCTTTTAGCCCAGTACTGATCCTGAAAAGTAATTTTAACCGTACTTACCAGTAACTTATATTTCCTTCCATAGGAATCCATTGTCTGGTTTTCAGCAGAAAAGTTTCAAAGTGTTGATTTTCACAAACTACAAATATTCCTTAAAAATCGCCTGTATGACTTAAACGCATTATTTCAACTGTTTACAGGAGATGCACCAGTGCTGGATCCAGGATCCACCACTGAGTAAGAAAAAGTAACGATAACACTACTTACCTGCTAAGTGAATTTCCTCCCTTAGGATAACATTGGTGATTCTATGTGAAAAAGTTTCTAAGTGTCAACTTTTAAAATACAATAATATTCCTTAAAAATCACTACTGTAACCAAAACGCTTTTACTCAACTGTTTACAGGAGATGTCCCAGGACTGAATCTAGGATCCAGTCCTGTGGTTAGAAAAAGTAATCCATAAAGTAACTAATTGCATTTAACTAGAAATTCACATTAAGGTCAATGTTGCATTGTGTTTGAAATTGTGTTGCCCATTGCAACAACTGTAACTACTGTACTTAAAACTCTATTGCCTATTTGCAAACTATTTAAACTAAAGTAATTCATTCTGAGAAAGTATATTTGGTAATGTAATGTATAATGTAATTACAATGTAATTTAATAAATAAAATATCTAAAAATAAATAGTTTTAAAAAATGTAGTAAATCAGTATCAAAAAAATAAATATAACAATTAATACATTTAAAAATTGTCATTTACAAAACCTTTGAAATTCACTGAAAAAACCATAGGTTTTAGGGGCGTTATAGTTAGAAATTAGCATTTAAAAAACCTTTGAAATTCACTGAAATAACCATAGGTTTCAGGCACGTTATAGTTAGAAATTAGCAGTTAAAAAACCTTTGAAATTCACAGAAAAAACCATAGGTTTCAGACACGTTATAGTTAGAAATTAGCATTTAAAAAACCTTTGAAATTCACTGAAAAAACCATAGGTTTTAGGGACAGTTATAGTTAGTTAGACATTTCACTCGTGCAAAACCCGTGAAATTCCCCCGTTATAGTTAGTTCAGCTAACTATAACTCGCGCCCCCGCAATGCACTGCTGATGACGTCACATATTACATCACTCATGACATGGTCAGTGACATCACTGATGACATCACTGATGACATCTCAAATGACATCACTGATGACATCACTGATGACATCATCCACGTGATAATCTGATGCACCTCCTCATACCCTAATATAACCTTTGATACACCCACTCTAAATTACAGACTGCCATTCGCAAAACCATAGACACTCCAACACCAATAACTACATACCCACTCACTGATTCTTAGGTCTACACACACACATCCACTCACTCACCCGTACAGTCACTCATACTTATGGTCACTCAGTACAGGACTATCATATGCACTCTTACTCCTATATAGACACTCAAACACTGCCACTCATCCATAGAGGAAGTCACACACCTAGTCAGTCATGCAAATAATTAAACACACTGCCATTTACTCACCTATACAGTTATACACACACCAGCTCACTTAATCATACAAATACTAGCACATTGTTAGGCTCTTATACAATCACTGATACAAGCACACACTCATCCATACAGCCACTATCACAATCACTCACTCTCGCTTATAGCTATTTATATACTCCAACACACATATATACTGCCTTTCACATATGTAGTTACTCACACATGTACCACTGGGACATACATTCACTCACTAACACACTCTTACACACACTTACCCACACATACAGTCTATCACAGATGCTCTCTTGAAACCATCCACCCAGTGAATCACCCACTCACACATCTATACACAGAGTCGCACACACCCCTCCCACACAAACACTCAGGCACCCATACAGGTACTCAGACAACCATTCAATAACTCATATACACACTCATGTAGCTATTCACAAACACATGCAGTCACTTACACAGCAACAGACAGACGGATACAGACATTTACCCAGTTTAGTCACTAACCCATGCATTCAGTAAGATACGTTAAATCACTCACTTATAGAGTCAGTCACGCACCTACTAAATCATCCATACAGACACTTATACACCCACTCATTCTTCAATACGTCTTTTCCGATATATATTAAAAATATTTAAACTTTAGGAAACACACAGTCACAGCATGATGTCATCAGTGATGTCATTTGAGATGTCATCAGTGATGTCATCAGTGATGTCACTGACCATGTCATGAGTGATGTAATATGTGACGTCATCAGCAGTGCATTGCGGGGGTGCGAGTTATAGTTAGCTGAACTAACTATAACGGGGAATTTCACGGGTTTTGTACGAGTGAAATGTCCAACTAACTATAACTGTCCCTAAAACCTATGGTTTTTTCAGTGAATTTCAAAGGTTTTTTAAATGCTAATTTCTAACTATAACGTGTCTGAAACCTATGGTTTTTCTGTGAATTTCAAAGGTTTTTTAAATGCTAATTTCTAACTATAACGTGCCTGAAACCTATGGTTTTTTCAGTGAATTTCAAAGGTTTTTTAAATGCTAATTTCTAACTATAACGCCCCTAAAACCTATGTTTTTTTCAGTGAATATATATATATATATATCCAACACGAAAGTTACCCCCAATAGCACTTAACTATTCAATTTCGATCTCTGCCCCAGTGGGTGTGGCCATTCCCATGACCTCTTGGGATCTGTAGTGCTGTAGTATTCCTCAATGAGTCGCCATGCGTTCACAGTCAAATTAATACAAATGACACCCCAGTGGGTTGTGGTGCAATCTCCGGGCTCAACATCGGCATCTTACCGCCTTCATTCTTGGCTCCTGTCCCAACTGCTGTAGCGCCGAGTGGTGTCACAGCAGGACTGCTCACAGGCAGCGGGGCTCCTTCAGCGGCTTGGGCCAGCCGCAAAACATCCAGCACGAAAGTTACCCCCAACAGAAGGGCCCACACAGGTGAGTAATGCCAAATCTTTTTAATGGAGGCTGACGTGAAGTCACCAGAAGTACTGCCTCACATTTATAACAAAGTCCAGCCGACGCGTTTCGTGCCGTAGCACTTCCTCCTGGTCTTAGGGACTCGAGACTACGAACAAGCATGGGCAATTAATCAGCACTTAACTATTCAATTTCGATCTCTGCCCCAGTGGGTGTGGCCATTCCCATGGCCTCTTGGGATCTGTAGTGCTGTAGTATTCCTCAATGAGTCGCCATGCGTTCACAGTCAAATTAATACGAATGACACCCCAGTGGGTTGTGGTGCAATCTCCGGGCTCAACATCGGCATCTTACCACCTTCATTCTCGGCTCCTGTCCCTACTGCTGTAGCACTGAGTGGTGTCACAGCAGGACTGCTCACAGGCAGCGGGGCTCCTTCAGCGGCTTGGGCCAGCCGCAAAACATCCAACACGAAAGTTACCCCCAACAGAAGGGCCCACACAGGTGAGTAATGCCAAATCTTTTTAATGGAGGCTGCCGTGAAGTCCCCAGAAGTACTGCCTCACATTTATAACAAAGTCCAGCCGACGCGTTTCGTGCCGTAGCACTTCCTCCTGGGCTTAGGGACTCGAGACTACGAACAAGCATGGGCAATTAATCAGCACTTAACTATTCAATTTCGATCTCTGCCCCAGTGGGTGTGGTCATTCCCATGACCTCTTGGGATCTGTAGTGCTGTAGTATTCCTCAATGAGTCGCCATGCGTTCACAGTCAAATTATTCCAATTGACACCCCAGTGGGTTGTGGTGTAATCTCCGGGCTCAACATCGGCATCTTACCGCCTTCATTCTCGGCTCCTGTCCCTACTGCTGTAGCGCCGAGTGGTGTCACAGCAGGACTGCTCACAGGCAGCGGGGCTCCTTCAGCGGCTTGGGCCAGCCTCAAAACATCCAACACGAAAGTTACCCCCAACAGAAGGGCCGACACAGGTGAGTAATGCCAAATCTTTTTAATGGAGGCTGCCGTGAAGTCCCCAGAAGTACTGCCTCACATTTATAACAAAGTCCAGCTGACGCGTTTCGTGCCGTAGCACTTCCTCCTGGGCTTAGGGACTCGAGACTACGAACAAGCATGGGCAATTAATCAGCACTGAGCTATTCAATTTCGATCTCTGCCCCAGTGGGTGTGGCCATTCCCATGGCCTCTTGGGATCTGTAGTGCTGTAGTATTCCTCAATGAGTCGCCATGCGTTCACAGTCAAATTACTACAAATGACACCCCAGTGCTTTGTGGTGCAATCTCCGGGCTCAACATCGGCATCTTACCGCCTTCATTCTCGGCTCCAGTCCCTACTGCTGTAGCGCCGAGTGGTGTCACAGCAGGACTGCTCACAGGCAGCGGGGCTCCATCAGCGGCATGGGCCAGCAGCAAAACATCCATCACGAAAGTTACCCCCAACAGAAGGGCCCACACAGGTGAGTAATGCCAAATCTTTTTAATGGAGGCTGCCGTGAAGTCCCCAGAAGTACTGCCTCACATTTATAACAAAGTCCAGCCGGCGCATTTCGTGCCGTAGCACTTCCTCCTGGGCTTAGGGACTCGAGACTATGAACAAGCATGGGCAATTAATCAACACTTAACTATTCAATTTCGATCTCTGCCCCAGTGGGTGTGGCCATTCCCATGGCCTCTTGGGATCTGTAGTGCTGTAGTATTCCTCAATGAGTCGCCATGCGTTCACAGTCAAATTAATACAAATGACACCCCAGTGAGTTGTGGTGCAATCTCCGGGCTCAACATCGGCATCTTACCACCTTCATTCTCGGCTCCTGTCCCTACTGCTGTAGCACCGAGTGGTGTCACAGCAGGACTGCTCACAGGCAGCGGGGCTCCTTCAGTGGCTTGGGCCAGCCACAAAACATCCAACACGAAAGTTACCCCCAGCAGAAGGGCCCACACAGGTGAGTAATGCCAAATCTTTTTAATGGAGGCTGCCGTGAAGTCCCCAGAAGTACTGCCTCACATTTATAACAAAGTCCAGCCGACGCGTTTCGTGCCGTAGCACTTCCTCCTGGGCTTAGGGACTCGAGACTACGAACAAGCATGGGCAATTAATCAGCACTTAACTATTCAATTTCGATCTCTGCCCCAGTGGGTGTGGCCATTCCCATGACCTCTTGGGATCTGTAGTGCTGTAGTATTCCTCAATGAGTCGCCATGCGTTCACAGTCAAATTAATACAAATGACACCACAGTGGGTTGTGGTGCAATCTCCGGGCTCAACATCGGGATCTTACCGCCTTCATTCTCGGCTCCAGTCCCTACTGCTGTAGCGCCGAGTGGTGTCACAGCAGGACAGCTCACAGGCAGCGGGGCTCCTTCAGCAGCTTGGGCCAGCTGCAAAACATCCAACACGAAAGTTACCCCCAACAGAAGGGCCCACACAGGTGAGTAATGCCAAATCTTTTTAATGGAGGCTGCCGTGAAGCCCCCAGAAGTACTGCCTCACATTTATAACAAAGTCCAGCCGACGCGTTTCGTGCCGTAGCACTTCCTCCTGGGCTTAGGGACTCGAGACTACGAACAAGCATGTGCAATTAATCAGCACTTAACTATTCAATTTCGATCTCTGCCCCAGTGGGTGTGGCCATTCCCATGGCCTCTTGGGATCTGTAGTGCTGTAGTATTCCTCAATGAGTCGCCATACGTTCACAGTCAAATTAATACAAATGACACCCCAGTGGTTTGTGGTGCAATCTCCGGGCTCAACATCGGCATCTTACCGCCTTCATTCTCGGCTCCTGTCCCTACTGCTGTAGCGCCGAGTGGTGTCACAGCAGGACTGCTCACAGGCAGCGGGGCTCCATCAGCGGCTTGGGCCAGCCGCAAAACATCCATCACAAAAGTTACCCCCAACAGAAGGGCCCACACAGGTGAGTAATGCCAAATCTTTTTAATGGAGGCTGCCGTGAAGTCCCCAGAAGTACTGCCTCACATTTACAACAAAGTCCAGCCGGCGCATTTCGTGCCGTAGCACTTCCTCCTGGGCTTAGGGACTCGAGACTACGAACAAGCATGGGCAATTAATCAACACTTAACTATTCAATTTCGATCTCTGCCCCAGTGGGTGTGGCCATTCCCATGGCCTCTTGGGATCTGTAGTGCTGTAGTATTCCTCAATGAGTCGCCATGCGTTCACAGTCAAATTAATACAAATGACAGCCCAGTGAGTTGTGGTGCAATCTCCGGGCTCAACATCGGCATCTTACCACCTTCATTCTCGGTTCCTGTCCCTACTGCTGTAGCACCGAGTTTTGTCACAGCAGGACTGCTCACAGGCAGCGGGGCTCCTTCAGTGGCTTGGGCCAGCCACAAAACATCCAACACGAAAGTTACCCCCAGCAGAAGGGCCCACACAGGTGAGTAATGCCAAATCTTTTTAATGGAGGCTGCCGTGAAGTCCCCAGAAGTACTGCCTCACATTTATAACAAAGTCCAGCCGACGAGTTTCGTGCCGTAGCACTTCCTCCTGGGCTTAGGGACTCGAGACTACGAACAAGCATGGGCAATTAATCAGCACTTAACTATTCAATTTCGATCTCTGCCCCAGTGGGTGTGGCCATTCCCATGACCTCTTGGGATCTGTAGTGCTGTAGTATTCCTCAATGAGTCGCCATGCGTTCACAGTCAAATTAATACAAATGACACCTCAGTGGGTTGTGGTGCAATCTCCGGGCTCAACATCGGGATCTTACCGCCTTCATTCTCGGCTCCTGTCCCTACTGCTGTAGCGCTGAGTGGTGTCACAGCAGGACTGCTCACAGGCAGCGGGGCTCCTTCAGCAGCTTGGGCCAGCTGCAAAACATCCAACACGAAAGTTACCCCCAACAGAAGGGCCCACACAGGTGAGTAATGCCAAATCTTTTTAATGGAGGCTGCCGTGAAGTCCCCAGAAGTACTGCCTCACATTTATAACAAAGTCCAGCCGACGCGTTTCGTGCCGTAGCACTTCCTCCTGGGCTTAGGGACTCGAGACTACGAACAAGCATGGGCAATTAATCAGCACTTAACTATTCAATTTCGATCTCTGCCCCAGTGGGTGTGGCCATTCCCATGGCCTCTTGGGATCTGTAGTGCTGTAGTATTCCTCAATGAGTCGCCATGAGTTCACAGTCAAATTAATACAAATGGCACCCCAGTGGGTTGTGGTGCAATCTCCGGGCTCAACATCGGCATCTTACCACCTTCTTTCTCGGCTCCTGTCCCTACTGGTGTAGCGCCGAGTGGTGTCACAGCAGGACTACTCACAGGCAGCGGGGCTCCTTCAGCGGCTTGGGCCAGCCGCAAAACATCCAACACATAAGTTACCCCCAACAGAAGGGCCCACACAAGTGAGTAATGCCAAATCTTTTTAATGGAGGCTGCCGTGAAGTCCCCAGAAGTACTGCCTCACATTTATAACAAAGTCCACCCGACGCGTTTCGTGCCGTAGTACTTCCTCCTGGGCTTAGGGACTCGAGACTACGAACAAGCATGGGCAATTAATCAGCACTTAACTATTCAATTTCGATCTCTGCCCCAGTGTGAGTGGCCATTCCCATGGCCTCTTGGGATCTGTAGTGCTGTAGTATTCCTCAATGAGTCGCCATGCGTTCACAGTCAAATTAATACAAATGACACTCCAATGGGTTGTGGTGCAATCTCCGGGCTCAACATCGGCATCTTACTGCATTCATTCTCGGCTCCTGTCCCTACTGCTGTAGCGCCGAGTGGTGTCACAGCAGGACTGCTCACAGGCAGCAGGGCTCCTTCAGCGGCTTGGGCCAGCCGCAAAACATCCAACACGAAAGTTACCCCCAACAGAAGGGCCCACACAGGTGAGTAATGCCAAATCTTTTTAATGGAGGCTGCCGTGAAGTCCCCAATAGTACTGCCTCACATTTTTAACAAAGTCCAGCCGACGCGTTTCGTGCCGTAGTACTTCCTCCTGGGCTTAGGGACTCGAGACTACGAACAAGCATGGGCAATTAATCAGCACTTAACTATTCAATTTTGATCTCTGCCCCAGTGGGTGTGGCCATTCCCATGGCCTCTTGGGATCTGTAGTGCTGTAGTATTCCTCAATGAGTCGCCATGCGTTCACAGTCAAATTAATACAAATGACACCCCAGTGGGTTGTGGTGCAATCTCCGGGCTCTACATCGGCATCTTACCGCCTTCATTCTCGGCTCCTGTCCCTACTGTTGTAGCACCGAGTGGTGTCACAGCAGGACTGCTCACAGGCAGCGGGGCTCCTTCAGCGGCTTGGGCCAGCCGCAAAATATCCAACACGAAAGTTACCCCCAACAGCTTGGGAGTCAGGCAATATCCCCAGATGGTGGTACAAAAAGCTTACAAGCGAGCGCGCAATAACAACAGAGAAAGCCTCCTGGAGCATCATGAACGACCCACTTGCCAAGCAATCACCTGCATCACCTCATTCACACCTCAATCAAACATGATAAAAAAGATCATAAAAAAACACTGGCCAATCCTGCATACAGGAGACTTTACACCTGAGGCCCCGCGTTTCTCATTTAAACACACCTCAAATATAAAAGACACCATTGTCCATACAAAACCACTCCCCAAGCCCCCTCAATGACAGCAACAACTCTGGGGGCTCCCTCCAGTCCAGGGCCATTTTCCTTGTGGCTCATGCAGCGTTTTCCCCTCTACCAGTCCATCTAAAGAAGTCACATTGAGCCCCAACCACTTGTGGACCCAGCGTGTCCACACCAATTGCAATACCCGCAATTGTATATACCTGATCACCTGCCCGTGCCAAAAAAGATATGTGGGTAGGATGACTAGGGCAATCAAGATCCGCATCACCAAACACCGCAGTAACATCAGGTGTGGTAGGTCCACATCTAAGATGTTATCACATTACATTGAGATGCACCATACACATGAGGAAATTCAGTGGACTATTCTTGAATCCTTCCCTCCCCAATATCACTCAACAAGGGTTGTTCCAAAAAGAGCAACGTTGGATTTTCCGTTTGTCTACTAACACCACGGGGCTAAATGATGACATTCCGTGGTCAGAGATAACCTAGTGACCACTGGTAGTTAATCCACACCCCACGTACAGCCTAACATCATTCCACGGTGTTACATCCTAACGGACAGTATTATAAGAGGACCACCTCCATTTTTTCCTGTGGGTAACAGTGAGACTACAGCATTACCAGAGGCTGGATTCCGAACTATCCGGCTAATAGGCGTAGCCAGGCACACCAGGGCCTGGTACTTCGATTGAGCCACATGACAATCCCCCTCACCTTAGGCTCTACTTAGTTCCAATACCCTTAAATGCTAATCCTTTCTCTCCATGAAGCCTGGCATCACCACCGGCAATATGACCTATCTTTGTAGTACCTGTTAAGTCATTTTAACATTCTAACATGGCCGCCACTACAGGCTTGACATTAGTCCCCTCTTTCATTTCATTTCTCCCTCCATTCCAATTCAATTTTTACCCTTCCAAGATGGCGCCTGCAAAAACCAGCTAGACACGAGTCTTTCCTCTCTGCTTTCTTTCCAATCCCATCTGACCGGGTATTTAAATGAACATAACTGGGACACTGACACCAGCATCCCTGGCGTATAGACATGGGTAGGTCCCATACGGAGGAGCTCCGCACCGGAGGTGAGTCCAATCGTAGCAACCCTGATATTGCCATGCTCCCCAGACCGCAACCGGCACCCGGTTTTGCGATGCCCCGGGTTTCCGACCTCGATTTTTACTTTAGATACAGCTAGTTGATTCCAGCCCAGGCACCACCGAGTAATGAAGTGACCCACTAAGGGGTCATTGTAAGACTTCAACGCAACTTCACCATGAGCACGCTGCGGTGAAAACTTTGGCGACCAGTGATACCAGCCCGTTTTCCGACAAATTGTTTTAAACGGTATTCGCGTTTTCGCATGTGGCCATGGTTTTACCACCGGGACCGCCCTGGCTAGTTGACACGGCCCCTGATAAACATAACACCCCATTCCCCCTACCCACGTCATCACCGGCTTCCACTTTTGATTGGGGTGAGTGATTATACACACTCAACCGATGCCTGTACATAAAGCGCGCACCCGTAATGGGCACATGATTGGGGCTAGTCAGTATTTTCATTCCCAAACATGCCCCCTTTCATTTACAAAATGGTAGGGATCTTAGCGTCAGACACTATTCCCTACACACCATTTAACAATAGAGCTTCCACGATGAGCCCTTCTAGAACACGAGCAATGGCTTTTTACAATTAGAGGACAAACATGTCTATTTCCTGGACTTCACCTCCCTCCAGGCTTCTACCTTCCGACATTGCTGCGGTTGATGTGGACACACAGGCTGACGCACCCTCTCCGGAATCATTAGGTGAGTCTCCTATGTCATGAGATCTATGACCTTTTTGTCCATGCTATATCCTTGTGGGTTTGGTCGTGAGCATTATCAACTATGTTTAGGCTTGTACTATGCCTTTCTCCCACGTTAGCTATATGTTATTACACTACCTCCTCTGTCTCATGCATAATAGGGCTCAACGACGATAATGGGCTTTTGACAATGTGCAGATATCTGTTTGTGTCACGATTGGTGTATTCCCTATAGTTTGACAATACATGTGGTCACTCCCTGCAACTGTTTACAGGTCCCCTTGTATGAATTTTCCTTTGCTGAGTTGCCTTACCCGTGCCTTTTTGTTTCCTTATCTTTCCTTCCCTCCAGGTCCGTGAGAAGGACGTTTCCAACCCCTTTTGACAGTTCTACCCCTCACACGGATTACTTAGGAATCCAATATCATAGGGACAGCACATTAAGGTACTCCCTGACTGTCTCTCTGAAATAAAGAGTAGATTAGGTACCCCCCGCACCCCAGTCCTGAAGAAACGCCACCCATCCGCTTGGAGAACAAAGGCGTGAAACATGTTGACCTTTCAACAAACACTTTCCCCTCACCCTTCACAAATTCAAGCTGCAGCAGGTTTAATTCCCCTGCCAGCTGGAACACTCGCAGTCGTTTTTTAGCAATAGCACCAGTGTCCGGTGAATAAAGGACTTTCTGGACACTCGTAGCTAGTTTTAAAACATCACCACACCACTCTACTCACAACATCTGTTCGCCCCACTGCTTCACCTTATAGGGCCAGACAGTTCTACAACACTAAAGATCCCCAGCAAAGAGCCCCCCTGCGGGGCCCGTCGGGCATTGCAGCGCTGGTCCGACGAGGAGCTGCCCTATGATGAAGCATATGTAAAGAGAACAAGGGTACCCCAGTAGTAAGACCAGGGGTCATAAGTATAATGTAAGAACAAGGGTTTGGAAGAGTCCACAGGGTCCTCAGGTAGCCTGGGCTACTAATTAATTAATTCTAGCTTAAGTCTGGGTTTTCTTAATGAAGAGAGAGTCGAGGTAGGACCAGGAAGACAATGTATGCCGGGACACAAGGTTGTTGGAATGACATCGCATTTATTAACATCATAAACGAAATATCATCCACTAGTAATTTAGGTAGTCCTAGTGCTCACACATATACAGTGAAAAAGGTGCGTGAAGTGATAGGTGCTGGTGACTTAAAATTTTTACATCTCATTGGAAACATTGTACAAAACTCCAAAGGTATTGTGTTAAATGAGGGAGTTTTGGTTGTGAGAGTCAATGGCGTTTCGATCTCCTTTATTAAGAGATCATCATCAGGACGAAAGGACGTGTGAGCCGGAAGGATCTAGAAGAAGAAAAATCATTGGTCCCGGAGACAAAAGACACATATCTACTAAACCACGGAGGTAGAAGAGCATTCACATACACAAGATAAAGTTACAATTCAAATAATTCAAGCATGAGATTAAACAGCCAAAGTGAATGAACTGTGACCTCAACATACATGGTACACAGTGTCGATGTAGGAAAGCTAGGTTTATAATCACAGAGAGGAAGCACAGTAGTGCATGGTTGCAACCTCTAGACCTAGTCCTATGTAATTATATACTTCTCAATTGAGCCAAGGGACCACAGAACGCTGGTGCCAGTGGCAGAGGGGCGGCTGTGAGTGCGGGATTATTTATAAATTAAAACAGAAACCGGGAAAAAGTGTACACCTCAGTATAAACTGGAACCAAGGCCAGTAGCGCATTAGTAAAAAGGCTAGCGATAACAGTAATGGCATGAGACGCGAAAGTAGCTGGGGATTGGGCAATAACTCGCGTGAACATCGGGGCCTAGTAAAAAGGTATCCTAGTGATAACTGTGTGGCGCAGTTTATGGCAGGGGACGAGAATTCGAGCTGGTTAGGAATTGGCGTGAGCTTACTTAATTGGTAGACAAAATGCAAGGGAGGCCGAGGGCCGGATGTCCAGTTGTCAATATCGTAATCAAGTGCTCAATAATAGCGGCAACTGCAGTGGGAAAGAGAGGGGGGCATTAAAGGGAACTCGGGACGTGGCTGAATAAATGCAGCGGGAACCTACAAGGCGGAACATGCCACTTACTTGTAAAAACAGAGAGCGCCACGGGGCTGGGGTACCAGGTTCAATCTGGGAGCGGTTCAGGGCTAGGTATCCGTGCGATCAATCACGGAATACCGTGGTGCCCGAAGGGGACGTGCTGTAAGGGGACAGCGAAGGTGGGATAAGTATTGCGGTGCGGGTGGAAGCCGCTGGAGAGCCTAGAAGGGCGGGAAGGTACTTACTAATTAAGAAGCGTATCCAAATGGGGACGAGCAACATCCAGCTACTGGTGCTCGACGCAGCAGATGCGATTCAGTCAGCGTGCTGGAGAGGGTGCCACGGATCTAGTTTAAGAGGCGGTGTGCGTGTGAAACGGCATTACGTGAGGCAAGTGCGGGCGTCACGAGTTGGCGGCCATATTGAGTGAGGCACAGCTAGTGTGGCAATTACACGGGAGGAAGGCTCAGTGTAATGCACGTTGGTGGCCTGATATAGGGAGGTTAAAAATCAAAATAAAGTAAACAGTGGGAGATCTACATAAAAAATAATAAATAATAAGGCAGAAAGTTAAAACCAACTAAGAGGCAAAACGTATACTGTGTACAGGGTAGTAAATTACATCATTACAGTATCATGTTCCATTCCTCAAGGGTGTTAAGTCCATGTTCAATTGAGCGGCATTTGAACATCCATTTGCACTCCAGTCTGTTGAGGATCGCTTGTGGATCGCCTCCTCTTGGGCTTGGATGTAGAATGTCAATAACTTGCCAGCGTAGATCTTGTTCACAATGTCCTTTTTCCAAAAAGTGTTCAACCAGTGGAGCAGTGGTGTTTTGGCAGCGAATTCTGCTTCTGTGCTGGCTTATGCGTGCTTTTATTTTTTGCGTCGTCTGTCCAATAAAGATGAGGTTGCAGGGGCAGCGGATACAGTAGATTACATTCACTGAGTTGCAATTAGAGAAGAAATCCGTTTTGTGAATGTCCGTGCCATCATCAAATTCTTTAGTGTTTTTAGTGAGTGGTCATGCAACACAATTACCACATTTGTAGTGACCTATGACTGGAGGGAGACCAAAGCAAGAGGGCACGGTGTTAGTGTTGCGTGATGGTTTATGGGCCCTGACCAGATGATCTTTAATGTTGCGTCCCCTCTTAAAGGAGAACAGGGGGGCCTCATTGGTGATGTTGATGGAGGTAAGGAGGGGCCAGTGTTTTTTGATTAGTTTGGTTATTTTATTACTTGCTGGGCCAAATGTAGTGACACAAGGAATGTGTGTCATCATTTTCTTGAGCTTGGGTTCCAGTAGGGTCTCTCTATGTGTGTACCAGTCCCTCTTCATGGACTTCCGTACAAGTCTTCGGGGGTAACCTCTGTTCATGAGTTTGTCGCACAGGGTGTCTGCTTCCCTTATTTAGTCCACTTTGAATTTGAAGTTTCTGCGTATTCTAAGGAATTGCCCGTATGGCAGACCATCACGTAGTGCTCTGGGGTGGTTACTTTTGTAGTGGAGAAGGGTGTTGCGCTCCGTGGGTTTTCTGTATAGAGTAGTGTAAAGTCCTCCTTCTGCTGGAGTGACAGTGACATCTAGGTAGCTTATCTGTGTGTTGCTAGAGTCGTAGGTAAACTTCAAATCAGGTTGGCAGTTATTGAGCCATGTGCCGAAGGAGTCAAGTTCAACTTGGGTGCCTTGCCAGATCATAATCACATTGTCGATGTATCGATGCCAGCTCCTGACTTTGATACAGTAGGATTAGTTTGGTTAAAGACAAATGTTTTCTCCATATCGTCCACAAAAAGTATGGCAAAATTGGGGGCAAAAACTGCCCCCATTGAAGTACCCTTACATTGTTTGTAAGACTTGTCATGAAACATAAAGTAATTCTGAGTTAGGGCTAGTTCCAGTAACCCTGGGCATCCAATTCCGCTCCGCTCGCGGAATTTGCAGAATTTAGGCAATTTTGCGTTCCGTGGAGAACGCGGAATTGCCAACAATTCCGCGATCCGCGGCGTAGCGGAATTATTTTCTTGTTCGCGCTTTAAAAATGCGTTCTAGCGCGCGCGATAGCGACTTACCGGGATTCCTGCGTTCGCCGACGGGTTTTCCTATCCGTTCGCGTGCGCCACGAGATTTCGGTAGCCGGCCGCGTTATCCCACGAGAGTTTGCAAACATTGCGCCATCGGACATCCGGCGGAATGTTGGTAAAGCTCGCGAACACGCAAAATTTTCAATCTGGAGAACAATAACATCGCAAGCAGCATAAAACCTTCTATAAATTGATGATTTGGATGAAAAAAAACCTCAGATTGATATTTGGCTGTCCTTTTTGGTCAAATTTTTTGGGGGGGAGAGGGAGGAAGTGCCACAGAGTCTCCTACTTCCTGTTTCTGTCCAGCAGGCTCCTCCCAGTGCTTTGTCCATCTCCTGTTCATTTTCCACTTGGATTTGAGCTAGAAGGATCACTCTTTGTGTCTGCTGCATCATTATCATTGGATTTGAGGATTTTGGGATTTGAGATTTTACAAGTAAGTTGGTGATGTTTGATTGGGGCATTGCAGTTGCTGCAACTAAAATGTTTGTACTTTTCATCATTTTTAAAAATAAATAGTTGTGGGTAGACAGTAGGCCCAGAGCTAGTCATGGGTGGGTGCATGATGAAACATGATGAGACAACTGTTCCTTTGCTGTGTGATGTATTTATTAATTTCAAACATCATTTAGGGGGCATGGATGGCATTGGATTGAATTGCAAAATGTGATTTTTTGGGTGTATTTCAGTTTTTTGGGCTGGGTGTTAAAAACATGCCTTAGTTGTGTGTGGTGTGCTGCAGGCCTTGTTTAGCCCTGTGGATTTTCGTTTTTGCATTTTATTGCATTACAGGCAAAGCAGTGTGGTTTACCATGCAGCCTTTGCCTGGCTATTATAGGCCTGTTTTCAGTACATTGTTTTCCAGGCCTCCTACTTGTTGCTTGTGATTTGTGAGTGTCCATGTGGCTGGTAGCCATTTCTGGTGGGAGTTATAAGTGTGCTGCTTTTGCCATATACTAAGGCCTGCATGTGTTTCCTTTGTGGCCTAGGCTTCTTGTTGTGGTCCTGGCCATGAGGCTGGCGGCCATTTTGAAGCCAGGCAGTGTGCTTTTTGCCATAGGCCTGCATTGTCTGTCTTCAGTTTCTTGTTGTTGTGGTCCTGGCCATGAGGCTGGTGGCCATTTTGAAGCCAGGCAGTGTGCTTTTTGCCATAGGCCTGCATTGTCTGTCTTCAGTTTCTTGTAGTTGTGGTCCTGGCCATGAGGCTGGTGGCCATTTTGAAGCCAGGCAGTGTGCTTTTTGCCATAGGCCTGCATTGTCTGTCTTCAGTTTTGTTGTTGTTGTGGGCCTGGCCATGAGGCTGGCGGCCATTTTGAAGCCAGGCAGTGTGCTGTTTGCCATAGGCCTGCATTGTCTGTCTTCAGTTTTTTTGTTATTTGGTCCTGGCCATGAGGCTGGCGGCCATTTTGAAGCCAGGCAGTGTGCTTTTTGCCATAGGCCTGCATTGTCTGTCTTCAGTTTCTTGTTGTTGTGGGCCTGGCCATTGTGAAGCCCGGTAGTGTGCTTTTATAAATAGTCCTGCAAGCTTGTGGCCTAGTCTGCCAACAGGCCTTTCATCCAGTAGGCGCAGAGGTAGTCAGGGGTGCATGAAACAACTGTTTCTGTGTGTTCTGTTGAATTTAAACATCATTTAGGGCACATGGATGGCATTGGATTGAATTGCAAAATGTGTATTTTTGGGTGTATTTCACTTTTTTGGGCTGTGTGTTAAATACATGCCTTAGTTGTGTGTGGTGTGCTGCAGGCCTTGTTTAGCCCTGTGGATTTTCGTTTTTGAATTTTATTGCATAACAGGCAAAGCAGTGTGGTTTACCATGCAGCCTTTGCCTGGCTATCATAGGCCTGTTTTCAGTACATTGTTTTCCAGGCCTCATGCTTGTTGCTTGTGATTTGTGAGTGTCCTCCATGTGGCTGGTGGCCATTTCTGGTGGGAGTTATAAGTGTGCTGCTTTTGCCATTTAGGCCTGCATGGTTTTCCTCTTGGCTTACTGCTTGCATCCATCCCCTTTGCCAGCTGCAGCTCCCTGAATGATGTGATGAGCAAATAATTTAATGCCAAACAGGGTCCACTTCTATTACATTTGTATTTTTGTTGTTGTTCCTCTTCTTTCCTATCCTTCCTGACAGTGTACACAGTATACCATGAAAGCCCTTGTTGACAGTCTCACAAATGGCTACACTAATTTATATCTTTTATTTGTTTGTTTGTACTACTAGTAATTGAACCACAACAACAAATGCAACATTTCACTGATGTTCCTCTCCTGACTTCTTTGCTTTTAGGTGCACAAAAAGACAGAGGAGGAGGTGTCATCATCATCACCCGTTGTACTGCCAGGCAGAAGTCCTGCTGCACGTCACGTCCACGTGTGACCAAAGACATCTCTGCAACTTGTGCACCTGCGTCCTGCTGACATCTGAAGAAGATGGCCCCAAAGAAAGGTACCAGGTCCTCCAGTACCAAGAAAGTTGCCAGTGAGAAGAAGAAGGAACAGAAGAAGGAAGTGGCACTTGCCAAGACTGGTGTGCCGGCTGATGTGTTTTTTGGTTAAAAAAAACTTACGCCTGCAGCAGCGGTGTCCGGCGGGGACCAAGCTGGGAGCAGCACCTCCGCATCAGCGGGCACACCCCAGCAACCTAGGCCCAAGCCCATGACTGTGGCAGAGGTAGCCAGTCTACTAACAACCAGTGATGTTGAAATGTCATTATCGCAAAGTAGTACCCAATCCACACACTCGCAGGCGGAAACTCAGCAGATAAGTAGGCAACCACAGCCGCAGCCGCAACCCCAGCCACAGCCGCAACCCCAACCGAAACCCCAGCCGCAACCCCAGCTGCAACCACAGCCGCAGCCGCAACCACAGCCGGAACTCCAGCAGCAACCCCAGCCGCAGCCGCAACCCCAGCCGCAGCCGCAACCACAGCCGGAACCACAGCGCACAATAGTAGTTGTTCCACCTGAAGTAGGGGCAGTTCAGGAAATCGAGCTTTTTGCAGACGAAGAGGAGCAAGCCACTGTTCCAGAAGATCCATTGTCTTCCAGACCCCCAGCAAGGAAAAGGAGGGTTAGTCCATTAACTTCTTCTTCAAGCCCCGCTTCTGATGATCTAGATGCCACTTGGAAGCCACCAGCTCAGCCTGAGAGTGATGCACGCCACAAGACAAGGCTAGTGAAAAGGAAGGTTCCAGAAAGCCTTAGAGTTATGGAGGTAGATGTAGATGAGGGGGGTGATGATGATGATGATGAAGAGCCAGTCATCATGAACATCACTCCTGGGCCTGCGGAGATGGAGACCAACATTATTAGACTATCCAAAATTGCTGCGAGGGATGTAGCACGGATACCACCAACACAGGTAACGCCAACACGACCTCCAGCTTCCATATTTGCCTGTGCAAAGGCCCGGCAGGGACCTACATCCAGCTCAACCACCACCTCAGTAGGTGGTGGTAATGTAAGTGCACAGAGTCAAATTCCAGGCACACCCTCCAGTTCATCTGGTATTGAAAGTGGCACCTCCAGCAGCGCCAGAAAGTTCTCCTCCCCAGTTTGGGACTTCTTTTCGGTTAGCAGTAAGGAGGAGAACATTGCTATATGCTCAATTTATCGGCAGGCTGTTAGGCGGGGTAAGCTTGGTACAAACTATGGTACCGGAGGACAAACAAGTAATCTCAAAAAACACCACAGTATCAAGTGGGAGGCTCACCTACTTCACTTAGAAAAAAGTAAAACTGGACCCATTGCTGTTGTTGGGGATGAAGAAGTAGGGGAAGATATGATCGCGGTGGAAGGTCAACAAGAGGGAGACATTTCTAGCCCTACCCCCAGCAGTGTAGTGGTAACGCCCACATCCTCAGCAACATCTCAGTGGCACCGTAGTAAGAGTCAGCCTGAGACACCAAGGCAACCGGGCACTGTAATGAGCAAAAGTGCAGCGTCGTTGAGCCTAGCTGGGTTCAAGAAGAAAGGTGCACCACAAAGGAAAATATTCCAGCCTACCATTGACAGCATGCTTAGGTCGGAGGGGCAGTACCAACGCAACCACCCAACGGCACGGTTGTACAATGCGAAGCTGGCTAAAATGTTAGCGCTGGACCTTCTCCCTTTTTCATTTGTGGAAGGGGTGGGTTTCCTTGAATTTGTGTCAGCCATCTGCCCTAAATGGAAGGTTCCCAGCCGGTCCTATTTCGCCCGAGTTGCTGTTCCAGCACTACATCACGATGTGCTGGAATTGGTTGGACAAGCTTTGCAGCAGAGTGCTGTTCACAAAATCCACCTGACAACAGACATGTGGACCAGTTGCCAAGCCACTGATTACATGTGCATCACTGCACACTGGGTCTCTTTTGTGGGGGTTAGAGAAAAGCTATCTGAAGTAGGTGCTGTTGACAAAGTTGAGATTTTTAATGCTTCTCGGAAACATGCAACTGTAGCCATGTTCGCCATGGAGAAATCTCATACTACTGCAAACATTTTGGAAGAGTTTAACAGCAAGGTCTTTGAATGGCTGCGCCCCAGAGGGCTTCACATTGGTTTTGTTGCCACTGATAATGGCAGTAATATACTTAAGGCCATGGCGCTTGGTGTCTATTTCAGGGTCTCGTGTTTGGCGCACTGCATTAACATTATAGTTCAAGACTTTCTGAAAAAATAACCCATAGTCAGCAACTTACTGACCACCTGCCGCAGAATATGCACGCATTTCAGCCATTCTTTTAAAGCCCGGAAGCAGCTGAGGATCATTCAACGTGACTATAGAATGCCAGTCAAAGCACTCATCCAGGAGGTGGCAACACGTTGGAACTCAACGTATTACATGCTTGACCGTCTGTTTGAGCAGTATAGACCAATCAATGAATATGTCATGCAAAGGGCGGATGCTACTGTGAAAGGCATGACCCTTCAGATGGACCAATGGTGCCTAGTTAAATCTCTTACAGAGATGCTTCTTCCTTTCGAGGTCTTCACACGTGAAGTCAGCAAGGAGGACTGTACTATGGGCCAAGCTATCCCATTGTTGCACATGCTAGAGCAACAGCTGAAGGAGGTGTCTGAAGCGTACATAGGTGTGGAGGAAAAAAAAGAAGCATATGAGTTGGTGGAGAGCTTATCATGTCGCTTAAGTGAAAATGCAAGGGTGCAAAATAAGATTCTGTCACAAGAACATTACATTTGTGCCACAATTCTGGATCCACGGTACAAATCGGCACTGCACAGTAAGACATTACTCCCTTTTTCAGAAGTGGATGTTGCCCGGTACAAAACTTGGATAGCTGAGGCAGCCAGTACATTGGAAAATGAACGGCTGGTAATTAAAGGCCTCAAACCCACGTTAAGTACTGCAGCAGGGCATCCGGCGTCAAGTTCAACTTCAGAGCCTGTGGGCAGTGCATTTGGTTCACAGCTGTCACCAACACTATCGACAACAGCAAGAACCGGATCATCAGCCCCAGTACAAACGGCACAGTATTGGTATTTACAGCAAGGACTTGCTAGGTCCAGTGCTGATGCAAAGACAAAAGAGGCCGAACAAAGTGTAGCACCCCTGAACATTGACCGAATGGTCCAGGCCTACCTGGAATACCCAACAGAGGTCTACATTGATCAAAACCCATTGCAGTATTGGTATGGCAAATGGGGCCAATGGCCAGTGCTCAGCAGGCTGGTGATAAACTATCTGGCTTGCCCTGTCGCAAGTGTCTCTTCTGAACGTGTTTTCAGTGCTGCTGGTTCCATTGTAACAGTGAAAAGGACCAGTCTCTCACCCAAAAATGTGGAGAGGTTAACCATGATCAAAATGAATCAGCAATTTATACCACCGAATTACACAATACATGAATCAACGCAGGAAGATGAGGACAGCGGCTCAGGTGACGGAAGTAGCATGTTGGATGCTGATTACCTACTTCTGGTTGAACCCCCAGAGTTTGAGGACGAGCTATACTTCCCTGACAACTAGGCTTCCACTTCTTACTGTGGTTCTCCCTTATTTACTTCTATTTGTGTGTCTGTATTTCTGTTTGGAAACTTCAAATCACAAAAAATCCATCACCACCGTCTTCGTATTTTATTGCCTTATATGAGTTTCAGCTGTCTGCATTTCAGTCCACTCCTCCGAGTCCTGCTCCTCCATCCTCCTGAATCGACCTAAATCTATTGCCCTCAAGCCAGATGATGATTGGATGTAGCATAATCAAAGAAAAACTAAAATCTTGCCTCGTTGAGTCTCTCCAAAAGAAGTGGAACATGATGATGACTACTATAGTTATCCTCCTTTCCGAGCCGATACAGACTGCCCATTAACTGAAGATGAGAAGGAACAGGTAATGAATGATGACATGCATTGGACGCTGACTGAGTGATTTTGTGTTGTTGTTGTTTGTAGTGCATGAAGGTAATTCATTGTGTACTATTATCTAATCTACACACTAAAAGTGCAATGTTTGTTTCCATTCTTATTTTTTAATAACAATTTTCTACTTCTACTGCAGGCCAATCCATTGCATTTTGATTTGAATATGGAAAGGGGACTCAATCTGTACACTACTGCACACTGAGTTGGACAACACACCATGATGATGACCACAGTGACATAATATCTTCACAGTCACTCAGTACGATCCGAGATGATTGATGGAATAACTCAGGGCGTTTCATGAGTGCATTAAAAGGTAACCAAGTCAACAACAACCACTGCAGACCTACATGTCTGTGTAGTGGTGGAGTCGAGTGTGGTGGTATGACTGGCAGCGGGGCATTGATTTAGTCACTTAATTTGTAAAATGCTATGTTGCTGTATATCTGCTTTGTCTGCCTCTGTCAAAAAAGGTACGCTAAATGGAGGATGGGTCATGGGTGCCGTGGGCCTGCTCTGTCCTATTGTTGTTGGAGGTTAATGCTGGAAACAGACTAGAGTAGACATGATGTATCCAAATCCATACCGCCTCTGAAAGTGTTCTTGTTGCACTCCACCGTAATTTAGGCATTTTTTCTCTACTTGATTTTTCAATATCCCTTTTGTTTTCCCATCTGCAATTACAGGCCGGCCCTTACCCTGTGCTACACTGGGAAAAACAACTCTCACTTACCTTACCAATGAAGGTGGCGTCACCCAAGATTGATGGCCGGAGCATCCATGGAAGGGAGGACCAAGACGAATGCCGAGATGCAACTCCCCATTTTGACCAGGATAACATACAGTAACAGTATCAACTTTCATCATCTTTTAAATTTGATTCCTTTTTTGTCTTCAATCATTACTACTGTGTGTTGTTGTTGTTGTTATGTTTGCTCTCTGCTTATAATTCAATTCATCCCTACAGCTATTTTTGACTTTTCTTTGCTATCTTTAAGCCCGGCCCGGTACAACAGAACAGAAACTGTAGGTAATTCGGGTCTCTCTGAGGGCAGACAGGCAAGGCAAATTGCATAATATACTGCTGCCCTGTACTGTCTAATTGTCTAGTAGTAGTAGTTAGTAAGTACTATCATTAACCATCAAGTTATCAACATCATGCATGCATTTCCTTTTTCTCCCTTAACAGATTTATGGATATGGTTGTCTGCCAAGATTGTGTTTTGTTGTTGTCCATGCGTACTGTTTTTCTTTGTCAAACCTTTCCCAAAACCCCCCTTCCCAACCATTCATCAAACCCTAACCCTCTTCCCCCGGGCTGTGTGACTTATTGAGGTGTGACTAAATTAAATGTACACCAATAATTTATCACACGCTTGCTGGGGCGGATGTGGCTAAAGCAACAAAAATTCATTTTCAAGGCAGGGCGAGGATCTTCTTCTGCTTGCCCACCCATGAGCAGTATATTTGCGAGAATTTTTTTACCAAAGGAATCTAATCCATCAGCATTAATTGCCGGCATAGATTGGATTTGTTGTCATCCTCCGAAACAGCACTAACGGTTACGCTTGTGTCGAGTGTACTGTAGGCCTAGTCGAGTGACTCAACACAGCTAGAGTTTGTAACTCTATGTACTAGGCTATCCCCGCCACCATTATGTTTCCTTGTATTTTGGCATATTATTGTTTGGCAGTAAGTTCCGTACTGTACTTCATTCTACTACTCCTCCCACAATCTCTCTCAGGCGACTGACTGTCTCATTTTCTTTTTTTGCAAATGCTACTGCCAGGGTCTACTACTACTACCACCACAACCATGGCATGTTGGGAAAGAAAACCATCATCACCATGCACCCATCGCCGTGCCCAAGTTAAACATCAAGCACAGGTAAGAGAAGAAGTTGGGGGAGGCATAATTAATAACGGAATTTTTTTCATTAATTCTATTTCACACACCCCTTTGAGTCCAGTTGCAGAATGCATAGATTAGGAGGAGAGACTGACAGTACTAGTAGGACAAGTCCCTCTGTGAGGGGTACCGCATCTGTCTGTTTGTGTCTTAGTAACTCAGCCAATTATTTAAATCAAACACTGGCTGTGGCACTGCACCAGCAAGGAAACAGTGTGACGTAAAACAGTAACCCCACCCACAAAACATTAACAACATCATATATAAAGTCTAAATATGTAATGTAATACCCTAACAAAAATAAACTATGTAAAAAAATCCCACAACACCTGACCCACCCCTCTCCCTAACCCCAACCAATGTCCATGTCCCGGAACGAAAAAGTCCAACAAATGTCCAATAGTCCAAAACCCAACGCCCGATTCCCACCCACCAAAATAAGCTATAAAAAAGGGGCAATAAATAAACGGGGTCCTAGCGGGCTCGCCTCTCCAGGACACGGATGCGCTTCTCTAGGCGGGCCACGCGGCTCTTCCCCGCGCGGCAGTTGCATCCACGGGGGGGCAGCAGTGCTTCTTGCAGTGTGGCGGCGGGCGGCTGCCAGGCGGTGGTGCCGTAACACTGGAGGGGGGTGTCTGGGGCCCGGGGCATTGGAGGAGGCTGCAGCTGCTGCCGCCTCCTCCTCCTCCTCCTCTAGAACCACCAGCCGCTGGTATTCAGCCTGTATAGCCTCCAGCTTCCGGCGCCGGGCCTTGGCTGCCAACTCCTTCCTGTCGACTTTACCTTTGGAAGGAGTAGGTATATCAAGAAGAAAAAACAAGACTATTGTAAAATATACTCTTAGCAAAGCAGTCAGACAAATTCATTCTACACATAGTGGCACAGTAGCACTAGCAAGCACAGTACGGAACATTTGTGGTATGTATCTATCCTCCCACTACCTCGGCCTCGAACATTTGTGGGAGTTTCAGGCATTCCACCACCCATGCATTTGATTCCTATCAGACACCTATGCATGCATCCCACGTATCCTTCTCTGACAGTCATAAATATAAAATCTCGCCCGTCCTTCCTCCTTCCACCCTTCTTTCCCTTTTCGTTCAACCCATCCATCAAGGTCATCTGATCTGACTTTTAGTCTTCTCCATAAAACTTTCACAGCTGAGTTGAAGTCCGATAGAAGAGGCCATTGGTTACTCAGTACACTCCCGTCGCTAATGCTATTGCTAATGTAAAGTAAAGGGTGTCTTCTTCAACCGTTCACAACAACTTCTTACTTAAGTCTCAACAGTACAGTATACATTACACCCTTGCAGCGAGTGTAATGTCAATAAGTAAGGATTAGGAATATAACTTACCACCGCCAGCCACTGCTGCTGGCTCACCCCCTGCAGCTCCTCCTACAACTGCCACATTGACTGCACCCTCAGCGGCCGCGTCACCTTCGCCGCTGGCCCCGGTACTGGTGGTCGGTAGTACGCCTAGAAAAACATTACACATTTTTCAGATGCCATATACACCTCCCCTATTTTTCACTAGCAAGATTGAAAAATAAGTTAATACATACATAATACATATACAACATACATCACTAGTACAAATCAGGTAGTAGAGTAGACACTAGTAGTGTTATATGGTCACTAGGGTCATTCTAGTCTTTGCTAAGTTACCCCGAGCCATGCAACCATTTTAGCTTTGTGTCTTTTATTTTTGCGCAAGTTACCTCGCATCTTGTTGTGAAAGACGCCTTTGAGCCCACATGAGTTCATACTGCTACTGTCTGAGCGCTGCGTACAAGGTAAAAAAACAAGCCACTTTGTTATGGACTTCTGGTGTTAGTCCATATTGCTTATCCATAAAATTACTACACTTTTTGGCACGACTGAGAAATGCTTGCACTATACTAACGCGCACCATTTTTCTCATAACAGACGGAAGATTCCCTTATACGAAGAACCAGAGCTTTGCAGAGCTTATGATGTAACCAGTACTAGGTTCTTCTAAGGTGAGGGGTCCCCAGAATTCTCAGATCTCCATTTATAATTTTATATAAACTAGATTCCTACCAAGGGGAGGGTGGTTCTTCCACAACTGTTCAGTTATCATGATCTCGCCTTTTGGCTTCTATGGACTTGTAGTTGTAAGTGTACCTAAGTGTAACAATGTTTATTGTTTTAATCTTATGCATTTTGCTGTTGCTGCTGCATTATAGAACGTACAGAGCTTGTCAGTTGGAAATAAACCTTTTGAACTTACATAGACTCTGTGGTATTTGGTGTGGACTTACACGAGAGAGTGAGCGAAAGGGTGTGCATTGCTTCCGCGACAGAGGTCGGGAGTGTTATGTTCTGGGTTGTCTACTCATTGGGTATTTTGGGGGGGGGTTTCAGAGACCTAATGAGACACTATATAGTCGGTCAGGGGATTGTGGTGGCTTCTGATTGAGGTGTGAGGAAGGTCCAACCTCCCATCACCAACGTCCTATTTTCTTGTGCAAAGTTCTGTATGTGCAGAATCCCTACAACAGTAGTAGTATGTCCTATCCTATCAAAAATTGTAAAATGTGGTTGGGCATTTGCTTGGTGGGAATTGTCGAAAAGCCTCAAGATTAAGAAGACTAGAAGTAGTAGAAGAGGACAACCCAAAGGACTGGACTCAATGGCTAGAGCTATTGGTGAATCTGAGTTTTTAAAACATTTTAAATAAAGAGTGGCCAACTGGGCAAGCTTAGCTACAGACAGACTAATAGTAGTAGTACAGAGAGTCATAGCAGACGCAGTTAGAGGCAGGGATAACAAGAATTTAGAAACAGATAGTATAGATCAAAGAAGAATTTGTAAAAATTAGAATTAGGATACCGAAATAATAGTTCGGAAAAAATAAGGTGCAGGAAAAGTTTGGGAAATATAATTATTCATATTAACCACTGGAGGACTTACTGGGGCCAGCAGCAGAGCCCTTGATAGAGGAGCGGTCCTGTCCCTGGGAGGCATCTTGCAGATATTCTTGGCCCGCCGCCTGTGACCCCGTCTTCTTGCCCCTGGGTGCTGATCATGTAAGATTTCATAAAGAAAGAGACAAAAATTAAAGTTTGGTGTGAAATAAATAAAATATTTTCAAATACGCACAAAAAACATTTTTGGTAACAACAATTGCAATAAAATTGACCTATCTAATCTGATCAAATGGTAGTATTGCGAGATTCACGGACCGTCTAGCAAGCCTAACTACCACCTGACCTAGCCCACCTATTCCAATCCAGACGGGCCAATTGTTCAGTAAGTCTGCATTTCCATTTATTTTAGTCCTCAAAAATGCATAGATGGAGGACACATGCATACATTTTTGCATACACCAAATTGTTGGCTGGTTGCTGCTGATGTTCTGCTAGTGATGATATAAGCCTATTAACACTCAGTAAACAAACTACAAAAGGTTCTACTAAGGACTGGGGTAAGCAGCACTCAGCAGCACGTGACGTGACAGAGGATGCGTCACGCACACCACTTAAAAATTACCAACTAATAAGTAACTAAACCTATCAATCCACCACCATCCCTTCTTAGTGGCAGGAGGACAAAGGAAGGACTACTCTCTAGCATTACGTCACTTAAGTTCTCTAAAGTAAACTCTTACATAATCATCAGGCCAAGCGAGTGCAAAGTTGCAAACAAGTAAGATTAGTAGCGCCGAGCGCCTGTGTCATAACAATCACAGATTTTTAAACGTAATTTACCTGCAATGTAAGCAGCAGCATTCTTGCTGGTCGGAAAAAAAAAAATTGCAATATATAACACAGAGCAGAAGAACACAAAGTAGTAATATTAAATAGCTACTCACCAAGCCCCGGGACCTCTACTCCTAGCAGGTCCAGCAGGTCCTGCTCCCGGTCCAGAATATCGGACCACCGGTGCGTCAGCTGATTATTGGTGCGTCGGACACCAGAGCAGCGAAACACTGCCCGACGCACCTTCCCCACCGCTGCCGACGCTCCCGGAGCCCATACCCGGACCCAGGCCTGCCGCCTGCTGCCAGGGTTAAGGGGAGGTGGCGCTGAACAAAAAAAACCAGTGCGGCCACCTCCGCCTCACTGAATAAGGCCCGTGCCTGCACCCCTCTTTGGCGCCGCCTTCCGCAAGGAAGGCGGTCGCGGCTCTGGCTGCAACTCTGAGCCCTGTGGCTGTGGCCCTTTGCCATGGTTCTGGGTAGGCGGGGGGCGGAAAAGAAAAGGTAGGAATTAAAAAAAGAAATTAAAAAGCAGGTAATAGAAAAAGTGTGAAAAAGTAGTTAAAAACACACAAAAAGTAGAAAAAAACTCAAAATATAGAATCAGGAAAATAGAGAGATAGATAATAAATAAAAAAGACCAAAAAAAGTTTACAGAAACAAAGGATTGAAAAGATAGAGGGAGGATTCAAAAGCAGGCCCAGAACCATAGCAATACAGTGAAAAACAAGATGGCCGAGCCCATTGCGACCGCATGGGCAAGTTAGCGCGATATTTCCCCCCCGAGCATGCAAAAAGCATCGCAAACACGTAATACGCGTTCCCGAACAGGAAATACTTATCGCGAACGGGCGGGAGCATGCAATACGCGACCCGGAACTGGAAATAACCATCGCGAGCGGGCGGGACAAGTGAAAAACAAGATGGCTGCGCCCATTAGCGACCGCATGGGCAAGTTAGCAATATATTTCCCCGCGAGCACGCAAAAACACATCGCGAATGGGCGGGACCAGCAATTCCGCGACTTCGCGGAATTTCTACGTGCTCGCGGAGATTTTTAACAATTTCGAGGAGATTTGCGTAACGCGACTACGCAAATTCCGCCCACCCCTAATTTCCAGTAGTGAGATAATGAATTCACTGGGAACCTTGTGCGGTCTAGGTCTGTTATCAAGATGGTTTTTGATAACCCATGTACCTTTGTCCTGCGGTATATTAGTGTAGAGGGATTCTATATCTAATGTCACAAGGAGCTCAGATATGGGGTCAAATTGTTCTTGTTCAATCAGTCTGATGAAGTGTGTGGTGTCCTTAACGTAGGCTATGGTGTCAAGTACCATATCGTGAATGGAAAAGTCAACATATCTGCCTAAGGGCTCAAGAATGGAGCCCCAGCCTGACACAATAGGTCTACCCGGAGGGTTATCTTGGTTCTTATGGACCTTCGGGAGTGTATAAATCACTGGTGTTCTAGGATTTTTGTTGTTAAGAAAAAGAAACTCATTATTGCTGATGTAGCCAGATTCAGCAGCCTCTTTAGTGGTCGTCTGAATAAGTGCTTGGATTTCAGGGAGAGGGTTGTGGTTAAGTGGTTCATAGTGGTCGATGTTATTCAGTTGGCGTAGGATCTCATTGTCATATTTGGTTTTGTCTTGAATGGTGATTCCACCGCCCTTGTCACAAGGTTTGATGACGATGTCATCCTTTTTCTTCAGATTGAGGAGGCTTATCTTCTCCTCGAGACTGATGTTATAGGGGATGAACTCATGTAGATTTCTAAGTTTGTCAAGGTCTTTAAGGACTAGGTTTTCAAAGGTCAGAACCTCAGGCAGCAAACTGCCTGTGGGTGGGTTGAAGGTCGATTTTGGGCATAGTCCTGTGGTGTCATGTTTAGGTAGTAACTCTTTATTCAGAAAAAATTATTTTAATCAAATTTTTCTGAAGAATTGGTGGATCTCAATATGGATGTTGAACCAATATGGCTTGTCAGTGATGACATTTGAGAGTCCTTTGTTCAATAAGGCTATCTCAGAAGAGGCTAGTTGGTGGCTAGAGAGATTAAAAATGGGAATGGGTTCCATAGGGGTTTCCTCCATTCCAGTATTGGTTAATATTGGTAGCCCCATTAGTAACATTTCTGCCGTGTCTGGCGTTCTCCTGGTGGGAAGATGTAGCGTGGTTTCCCCCGCCCCCTCTCTGGTTGGAAGGCTTGGCCTCTCCCTAAAAAATTGGGGTTGTTAGGGGCTGTGCTAGGTCCTGCGCCTGGGTCTGATGAGTCAGAATCAGCAGAGGAGTCCGAGAAAGTGACCGGCTGTCCGTTTTTAAATCTACCCCAAGTCCCTGTCTATTGTCTTGGTGCGAATTGGGGGTTGGTAAAGTAGTCTTCTCTGAGGTATGGGTAGGTTTTTTTCTTTACTGTAGTTTTTTATATCCTTTGTGACCTTTGTAGCTTTTTTGTGGTGTTCGAATTTATGGAAGTCAGAGATGTTTCTTTCTAATCTCTCAAGGATGGTTTTAGTGTCAGACAAGCTGTCAAGTTCCAAAATGGCTTTCTCTAATGCTAGTATCTCATCAAGCTCTTTCTTGCTGTGTTCCAGAGCAGTGTCTATGCCAAGGACCATCCAGTGTCTGGAACAGGTTGTTCCAATATGGGCAAAGCCGTTTTTGAATTTAGGGTCTTGCAGGAAGATGGCTGGAGTGTTGCGGACTTGTAGGCCTACTGGTATTATTTCTGCTTTCAAGTACTCTGTGAGCATGCGGGCGTGCATCTCAGTGCGGATATGTTTCTTTTTTAGGTGTTCAAGGGCCGTGAGTTTTTCTGTGGCTACATCAGTAGGGACTGATGTAATTGCGGGTGTCTGGAAAAGGGAAGGACCGCTAACGATTCTAGCAATATAGTCTTCTGTGTAGGTTGGGACAATTGGTGTGGGCATATTCGTAGTCGGGGCCTGATGGGATGTATACAGCTAAGGTTAACACATATCGGGTAACATACAAAACTAAAGACAAATAATACTGAATAAATAAACAACTAAACCACTCGAAGGAGTGGTAACCCTTGCAGTGCAGCCACTGCTCGTACAGTATGTAAAGAGAACAAGGGTACCCCAGTAGTAAGACCAGGGGTCATAAGTATAATGTAAGAACAAGGGTTTGGAAGAGGCCACAGGGTCCTCAGGTAGCCTGGGCTACTAATTAATTAATTCTAGCTTAAGTCTGGGTTTTCTTAATGAAGAGAGAGTCGAGGTAGGACCAGGAAGACAATGTATGCCGGGACACAAGGTTGTTGGAATGACATCGCATTTATTAACATCATAAACAAAATATCATCCACTAGTAATTTAGGTAGTCCTAGTGCTCACACATATACAGTGAAAAAGGTGCGTGAAGTGATAGGTGCTGGTGACTTAAAATTTTTACATCGCATTGGAAACATTGTACAAAACTCCAAAGGTATTGTGTTAAATGAGGGAGTTTTGGTTGTGAGAGTCGACGGCGTTTCGATCTCCTTTATTAAGAGATCATCATCAGGACGAAAGGACGTGTGAGCCGGAAGGATCTAGAAGAAGAAAAATCATTGGTCCCGGAGACAAAAGACACATATCTACTAAACCACGGAGGTAGAAGAGCATTCACATACACAAGATAAAGTTACAATTCAAATAATTCAAGCATGAGATTAAACAGGCAAAGTGAATGAACTGTGACCTCAACATACATGGTACACAGTGTCGATGTAGGAAGGCTAGGTTTATAATCACAGAGAGGAAGCACAGTAGTGCGTGGTTGCAACCTCTAGACCTAGTCCTAAGTAATTATATACTTCTCAATTGAGCCAAGGGACCACAGAACGCTGGTGCCAGTGGCAGAGGGGCGGCTGTGAGTGCGGGATTATTTATAAATTAAAACAGAAACCGGGAAAAAGTGTACACCTCAGTATAAACTGGAACCAAGGCCAGTAGCGCATTAGTAAAAAGGCTAGCGATAACAGTAATGGCATGAGACGCGAAAGAAATAGCTGGGGATTGGGCAATAACTCGCGTGAACCTCAGGGCCTAGTAAAAAGGTATCCTAGTGATAACTGTGTGGCGCAGTTTATGGCAGGGGACGAGAATTCGTGCTGGTTAGGAATTTAGATCCATCTGCTCTACATCGTTACAGCATTAATATGAGATATTTTCCACTTCTTTGTATTCGCAACATTGACATAACCTCTGATCTACAATTTAGGCAGGTCATATTTTGGTTTGCTGTTTTAATCAATCTGTCAAAAGACGCTGTTTTGCAATCTGGTAGTGTTAAGTACAGGACTCATTCATCATTTATTTCAGTGGTAGATGTAAATGAGAAATCTTCACAGTCATGGTCCCATTTGTAAGTTAGTCCAAATAAGTCAGCAATATCTTCTTTTAAAACTGCAAGCATGACCAGTATAAATTCTTGTGTGTCTTGTTGAATGTTGAGACTGATTTTGATGCCGGTGGGGCCTCCACTGACAGGCGGTCAGTGGTGGTCCCACCAACAGACATATCTTCGGTTTGACCGCTGCATTGTGATGCAGGTGGTCGGACCGAAACCATCGGGGAATGACCACCAAGTCTGACAGGATCTATGATCCCGCCGGGCTGGAGGTCAAAATCGTATCCCTTGAATGGCAGCGGTGCCGAGGCAGGCTTCGCCTTCGGGATTACGATGTCCCTCTCTGACAACTTATTCATGGCGATCCGACCACCATGTTAAAGCTGTTGGATGGACTTCGGGAGCCCCAAATATGACCCCCATCCCTCGTGGGCCACTGCAAATTGGCCCTATGGGCACATGTAGTGACCCCACGCACATGCAATTACTGTGTGCCATGCACCACATGGTGCATGCCACATGGTGCATGGATGTGCACAAAGTGCTCACTTACTCCGTGGCTTGTGCTGCAGCCCAAATCCTGGGCGGCAGCACAAAACACCATGTTAAAGAGCACTTTTCCGACTGCCAGCACAGCAGTTGCATCCTAATTCGTCAGTCGAACTGCTGACTGCTTGTCGGGTGGTCTCCTGACTGCCATGATAGCAGGCGGCGGTCCAACCATCTGCTATAATAATCTGGCCCTTTATATTACAGATACGTTATATGCATCCAAAAGAACTCGAATGCCTGAAGCAGAATACTTTAAAGTTCTGTCACTGACTAAATGTTGGAGTAAATGATACAGTACAGAACAGAACTTTATTTCGCATTTTTATTCAATCTGATTAACAAGGTGCTTTAAATAAAACACTACACTGAGAATCACATTTGCATAACAGTTGATACCTTAACTGTTTTCCAACTGGTGTCCTACAATATCTCTCTCAGTTTCCACTTTTTACTTCTTAGCGTCTTCTACCTTGTCCTTTATTCCTTTCTTTTCTTGGACATCAGTTGAGTCTGTGTATGCGTCCATTTTGGAAACATTATCTGTTTCTCATAAATAGTGTATTGACCTAAATGAGGAACATATAGACTTCTTAACCGATTGTACTCTCTTCCACAACTTCCATCGGAACTAACTATTTTGCCATCAAATACAAACTGGACAATGTTCTTACTCTTTCTTTAAACACACTACTACCGGTGTACACAAAAGCTCTGTCCACACATATACCTTCAGATTTGTGGATAGTTACAGCTTATGCTAGGGACACTGGGTACATACAAGTCCTTTACAAGTAAGAAATGTACAACACAACACATCACCCAATCTGCTTTACACCAGTAATCTGATCAAATAACTTTACTCATTGCACCATTTACTAAGCCTTCCTCTTCATTCAAATTACGCTGCAAAATAACTTGACAGTTTTACACACATATAAACACTTTTTTAAACCTAACGTTTTCGATACAGGCTTCTCCAAAGAATCCAATTTTGTTTGTAGTTTTTCAGTTAGTAGAATTGTTACTCTCTGGTGTTCTATTTTATCGATAGCTATAATCTCCAAAATATGCAGTTTTTCCAATTTCAGTCACTCTTCATTAAATTTGGAGCACTCTACTAGAGTGCTCCAAATTTTATGAAGACATTTCAAACATAATATTAACATGTAATTATAATATTTTAAACATACTATGGATTTGTCCTCTGCAATGAAATTATACATTAGTTATGCTGGTGGGTTTTGAGATGAATCAAATTGAAAAACTCTAAGGCTACTCATGGGAATATAATCACAGTGTATACAATCTACATAATGAAAAGTATATATAAAAACTAGGCACAAAGTGTATATGAAAGAAAGAAGGATAAAGGTATACTCAAAGATGATATTCTTTTATTTATTATCAATATATTATGGAGTGTTCAAAAACATAAAAATATTATACATATAATGTCATTTGGCAAAACACCCATAACTTACCATTCATTCGTCATTCGCGTCAGCAATCAGAACAACACATACACACAGAGAACTAACAATCAAATGTGCTCAAAAACGATATATATGATGCAGATGATATCAAAAATGTACAATAATTGATATTAGTACAATCTTTTTGGCAACAATGGACGTTTTGTTGTGGCTAGTTGAGATGAGACTTCTCAGTTCATCTACGTGTGCTTCGGCACAAGAGCTCCTTCTTCAGGAAAGAGACTAGTTACCACAGTATGCAACCTTCTATAGTAAATTCTCTCTGTAGTCACCCAAACTGATGTTTTCCTGTACTTGCAAGGAAACTTAAAAAGGGGTGGCACATTGATATCCTAACCCAAGGGTTGATGTAATCCTGGGTAGGTGATGGTAGATGCAGTATCCACAACGTTATAAGCCAGATAACAAGACAACAGATATTAAATGATGTGGGAACTCTCCAGGGTAAAGGCAGAACTTTAATTGCTGAAATGATAATAGAAGCAGGTAGGAGCCCACAGTACGTAATGCGTTGGCAGATTGAGAAACATTCTGGGTGGAGAACCAAAACACTCCTGGTTAGTGGTAAAGCTCTAGTTGCACATGTGACAAAGATAGGGGCCTGCCCGTGAATAGCACAACAGAGTTGGTTCCGTTGCTGATTTATATCACTCCGCTGTGGATTGAGCTCCTGTGATCCCAAGAACAGACTTCAAATAAATAACTTTAAAGAGGCGCAAAAACACATGTTCATTGTCCTCCCCCTGTTAAATATAATGCTGCTCATAGAGGTTAGCATCTAACTGGTTTTGAGATGAAAACAGTTTCTTGATTAGTCGACTTTTCAAAGCTTGGTTACTGTCTTTTATCAAAACACTTATTCTAATGCCCTTTAGAATGTTTCCATATTCCATATCAAATGCCTGGTGCATATTTTTCACTAGTTCCTTGCATTCAAAGTTTAACCAAATATTTTTTATTGCCAATGCTTCTCAAAGAATTCCTTATATAATTATGTAGAAGTGTCTTGAAAACAGGTTGACTTTTCTCAGGGGTATCTTGCAGTTGGTCACAGAAGAGAATTAAATGCTTTCCTCCAAACAGCAGATCGTACTCTGTTTTTAAAACCTGTTGCATTCTCAAGTGTACAAAAGCAAGCATTACATTTGAAACCATGCTCACTCCATCAATAATTAAAAGCTTCAGTTTCTTCAGTACTCTTGAGACTTCATGACAAGTTTCTCCAGATAACTTCTAGGATTCCAGTGTATTATCATGTTCAATAGATAGCATAAGTAGTCTATGTAAAGTAATTCCCTTAATGTTGTGTGCTGCTAATCATGTTGGTGCTGTTACTACACAGGATAAATTTGGGTCTGCAGTTCTGTGTAGATAACTGGTGAGAACGTTAATTAAGAAACATTTTCCTGTTCCAGCTTGACCACTGGTATATAATAGGATAGGTTTAAAGTTAAACGATGAGCATTCACATTGTTTGTACTCGTGTAGGAATCCATGCTGTATTTTGTTTTTTATTTCAGGATAGATTTTTTTCTGTTCAGTGTTTAGTTGTCCTTCTAAGAGTCCAAAATCAATATTGTCCTGTCTCGCTTGTAACATTGCACTTTCCACCTCATTCATGGCTATTGCTGCTTTGTTCTGAATACTTGGTCATCCAAGAGGACCATGACTCAATGGTCCTGAACTTTGGCTACTTTGCAAACTTTCTTTAGCGATTTCAGTTGCAATAGTTTCTTCTTGTTCAATCTCATTATTTAACATTGTTCAATAGAGAGTAAAGACTGAACACTGACTACTGTCATTTATAGCACTGAAATAATCTTCATAGCAGTCATAGTCAGCAAGTAATTCTGTTTCAGCAGAAGTGCTAAATAGAGAAATTCTCTCTTGTCCGGAGTTTGACAACTTAGTTTTCTATGGTTAATTAGATTTCCTTTTGTATATGTGACCAATCATCCGTCACATCCAACTACTGCATACTTTTCTTCTTGTATGTTTTCTGTTAAATTCCTTTTATGTCTGTAGTGTTGAGGTACTTCATAGAGGCACACATTTTCCAGATGTGGACTCCTTCGTGGATAGTATGTATCCAAAATATATTTGTTTTAACAATATCAGTACTTTCTGGCTGAAACTCTCCGAAATATTGGACTCTGGCCCATGTGCTGGCTAGGCTTAGACTTTCCCAAACAATTCCTCTCGACTTTGGGAACAAACTGGCCCAGCTCAACCAATCCGAGCACTCATAGGAACCTATCTCTCTATGGGAAAACATATTAAAGCTAAAGCTGTACAATTTCTCACTGAGAATCTATCCGCAGAAATCTCTTCCCTGACTTCTTTGATTTTGTAATATATGATGTGACGTAATGAGCAACAGCAATCAAGTTGTCTGCAGTGAACTGTATATCCATGTTTGCATTTCACATTTTTAAAATGACTGGATTATACTCATTTATAAACAACGAAGCTTCTGTGCCGCTTAGGTTGTATGTGTTTTTTTGGTGATTTCCGAGTTAGTGTATGTCTAATTGCTGACAAAAGCTGCTTACTCTTCCTTGTGAAATGGCAGGTCATGAGAATACAAAAAGACATCTTGTATAAAATTTCCCTTTGCATCTGTATTTTCAATGACATTATTTTCCACATCTATGACTTTGAAACTGTGAAACTTGTTGTCTCAAGCTGTTTTTACGACCATCTTTTGGGATGGCACATGTGACATACTGTTCGATAAAAGACAGGACAGACTCATCACTCTCTGTCCCAAATTTTGGTGCATCCTTTTTCCATAGCAGCACATGTATATGAGGAGCGCCTCTTGCTTGCTACTCTTTTCACCAAAATAATTCAGTTAGTTCTCCATTAGAAGGCTTTATTTTGTTGCAGATAAAAGACACCATAGCTTGTAATCTGTGGTTAAAATATCTGCAAGCATTAGCAGGATTCAAGGAGCAAAGTTCTCCAGCTGTCTTCACTTATATGTTCTTTATGTTTGAGTTTGCTTCTCGCACAAATTGAAGCACGTCACCCCATGCATTCTCAGCACAACTGAGTGTTAGAAACCAAGTTGGTGCTCCTAGGTTTCTCAACATGCATTTGAGTTCACCATGAAGACGATACCAATGCCCATTGGTGCCATGTTGGCATACCATCAAAGTTATTAAGCAGTATTCCAAGTTTTTATCCCTTCCATGAACTTTGTCAATGAATTCCCTTGCAGAGAGATTTTGTAGCTGAAGTCCTGTCTTTAACATGTGGTGAACAGCATATTAAAGTCACTCTCAAACAAAAGATGAATTATGTAGAAAATGCACTGCTGGTATCTTGGATCTTCTGAGTGTAATCTTGTTGAACTGAATTCAAATGTTGGTATCTGTACAGGACGGTCATCAAAGCATCCACCTTCTCTAGTGGGAAACAGTTATGGAAAACAGTAAGCTTCTAAATGTTTCTCCCATACACTCCTTTTGCTTGCTTCATTTGAAATAATCCAGTGGCATTACCTATCACTTCTTTTGAATGCTGAGAATTGGATGCTCTAGTGTTCATAAATCTCTTCTGATCAGGATTGATCCACTTTTTAAATCTGTCCACTTGAAGGTAATGTTTCATCCTGTACATATCTCGCATCTTGAACAAAATCAACATTTGTATAATAAACATTATTTTGTATCAGGTATAATGTCACATTTTTAACTTTTCTAATATCTACTAACTCTTTACAGATTTGTTTTTCTATGTAGGAACACCATTTACTAGAATGACAAGTGGTTCACGATCCTCTCTGTCTACACCAACAGAGTTTAATATTATGTTCAAAATCTAAAGGTAAGTACACAACTCCTCCATTTAAGACCTTTTTGTAGGGCAGTTGGTTCAAGATTCCCTATCTTAGGCTCCATACATACTATGGCCTGGAATGGGTGTACACATTGTACTAGAATAGACTCATAAACTTTTAAGTCTGCTAGTTCTTGAGGAGTAGATACCAATTCTAAGTTATTATAAACTGCTCTAGCTGGCATTTTGTTGTCTTCTACCTTATTCTACAGTACTTACAATTAACTAGACGAGTGGACAAGTCAAACCGCTCCTCTACAAAACAACTAAAGAGCAAATTGTTGCCACTTATCATTGTTCTATTGTTTACTTTTGAAATACAAATCAACATTCCAAGTTTGACTTTTGTAGTGAGGGCGTTGACATCAAATACAAATATTGTTTGGTTTTTCAGAGGAAACTGTATTAAACTTTTTAATCTTTACTACAAAGTTATCTATATTAATCACCATGTCCAGTTCTTCTAAACCTACAGATGACAAGTCCTCACTTTCCCTACAATCCTCTTCAGGACCAAAGAAACAAAACTTAACATCATCACACACTTTTTCTACCTTTGCTACTTTACCATACCAAAGAGCTCTATTCATTTCTTCTTAACATGGTGCAGCTGTTTTAACATAGCAAAGTCTCCTAACTAACTTCCGCATTTCAGAGTGATGACTAGCTAACATTCTGAAATGACGAAAAATGCTTTAGGATATTTTCTTTGATAGACACTCTATTCAATGTGCCTGTAAATGACTATACTTTCTCACTTTGCATGGATCTAAGCCTTGTAAAATTGTAATTTTCTATTTTGCACTTCTGTATGAAAACCCATGTAGAAAACGTCTCATTATATCAATAGCTTCTTGCCAAACACTACACATACTGCTACAATTCCACTTATATACAGGGACCTGTCTTTGCCTTCCCTGTACCTCTTCAGCTATCACTTCCTCAATATTCCTAGGAACTATTTCCTCTTTTGCAATAGGAAGACCATCCTTCACCTAATAACATTGACCAATTGTTTCAACTGCATGCACTAAATTGTTCTCTTGAAAGTAGCTATCTTCGTTAAGGAAAAGGCTCAGTGCTAGATGTATGCTTCCATCCACCTCTAAATATTTTACAAAAGTTATTTTATTCACAGGTCTTTTTTCTGACTTTTTCTCTTCATACTCAACACTGTTTTATCCAGTATTTTTATTCTGTTGAATATTAATGTAAACACTTCAAGGCAAAGGCTTTACCTACTACTGTTTCTAGGCAGGGACTCCTCCTCCATAATGGCGGAGGAGTGACATCCCCCTGCTGAAAGAGGAAAAATAAAAAGCATTTTATTATTATTTTATTTTTGCCTAACAGCTGACGAGGCGAGTCTTCAGCGGGGCGGGGCCAGGCAATCCTGTTGGAGAGGCATGGCAGGGGGAAGAGTGGTGGGCACTTCTAAGTACGCATGTGTGTTTGGCCCGCCGTCCTAAGCCGGCCAAACACACATGTGCACTTAAGTTTTTCCAACCTGGCTGTGTTGCAGAGCCAGGTTGGAAAAACACCCCCAGGCTCCAATGCATTGTCTGAGCGGCAAATGAAGCAGCTCAGACCAATACCAGTGCTTCTCTCATGCTGAGCATACTATTCCCAGCATGAAAGAAGCACTGGGATTTTGCATCTAGGAGCCTGCACAGTCAGAGTCCAGGATCGGAGGAGAGAAGGAAGGTGGTGGTTTCAGAATTTCACTCCAAAACCAGACAGTCAATACACACACCTAGCAGAGGCACACAGGATGGCTAAGCAAGAAAATACCTACTTTCTAAAAGTGGTATTTTAAAACACAGAATCTAAAAGACGCATCTTTAGATTCTGAGTTCAGGCATACTAAAATGTATCTTCCTATCTTGTCCCAATGGGAAGTAATATTTATAAGATGTTATAATTAAACTCCCATTCTATCGTATGGGACAAATAGTCTTTCAATAGTGAAAAACGAAATTGGCAGTATTTTACTATCAGGACATGCCACACACATCAGGGCATGTCCTACCTTTCACATATACTGCACATTACCCACAGGGGTACTTTGGGCCTACCTTAGGGGTGACTCATATGTAAGAAAAGGGAAGGTTAGGGCCTGGCAAGTAGATGCACTTGCCAGGTCAACATAGCAGTACAAAACTGCGCACATACACAGCAGTGGCAGGTCTAAGTTACATTTACAGGCTGCTTATGTGGGTGGCACAATCAGTGCTGCAGGCCCACTAGCAGCATTTGATTTACAGGCCCTGAGAACACACAGTGCACTGTACTAGGGACTTACCAGTACATCAAATATGCCAATTATGGAATCACCAATCCATAACAACAATTCACAGAGGGAGCACCTGCACTTTGGCACTGAACATCAGTGGAAAAGTGCCCACAGCATCTAGACCAGCAAAAACAAAAGTCCAACACACAGCAAAATAACAGGAGGTAAAGGCAAAAATGCAGGGGAAACCCACACCAATGATGCCTGGTCTAACTTGTGTCCCCTCCGGCTGAAATGTGGGGAGAACTACCCACCCTCTTGCGAGTTCTCTTCACTAAGGAGGAACAATCTGGACAGATCATCAGCATTGGCGTGTTCGGTACCACAGCACTGTTCCACCGTAAAGTCCATTTCCCTGTAGGGAAATGGACCACCTCAACAGCTTTGGGTTCTCACCTCTCATCTGCATCAACCATCAGAGGGGCCTGTGGTCGGTCTGAACCCGGAAGTGTGTCCCAAACAAGGAGGGCCTCAGCTTCTTCAGTGCCCAGACCTCAGCAAAATCCTCACGCTCAATCACACTCCACCTCGGTTTCCATGGAAGTAACGTCCTACTAATGAAGCCTATAGGTTGGTATAGGCCCTCCTCATTTAGTTGTGAGAGCACAGCCCCCACACAATGCTCTGAAGCATCTGTCTGCACCACAAATTCCTTTGCGAAGTTGGGTGCCTTGAGCATAGGCGCCATGCACATGGCAGATTTCAGGCCATCAAAGATTTCTGACAGGCGTCAGTCCCTTTCACCTTCCTGAGCTGCTTCCTAGAAGTCAGCTTCCTAGAAGTCAGCTCAGTCAAGGGGGCAACAATGGTGCCATACCCCTTGAGAAATCTCCTGTAATATCCAGTGAGGCCTAAAAAGGATCTCACCTCTGTCCGGATCTTGGGGGGTTCCCAAGCCAGATTGGTGTCAATCTTAGGCTGTAGCGGCGCCACCTGGTCGCTTCCTACCTGGTGTCCTAAGTACACCACTGAGTCCTGCCCAATCTGGCATTTGCTGGCCTTGATCATGAGTTCTGCCCCCTGCAAGGCCTTCAACACTTCCCAGAGGTGGTGCAGATGCTCCTCCCAAGTGGCACTGAACACTGCAATGTCATCCAGGTAGGTGGCACTGAAATTCTCCAGTCCAGCCAACACCTGGTTGACCAACCTCTGAAAGGTGGCAGGGGCATTCTTCAACCCAAAGGGCATCACTCGGAATTGGTAGTGCCCCTCTGGGGTTGAAAATGCAGACCTCTCCTTGGCCCCATCAGTTAAGGCAATCTGCCAGGTACCCAGACGTTAAGTCAAACGTACTAAGATACTGGGCAGCTCCCAACCGATCTATGAGCTCATCAGCTCTAGTGATGGGGTGTACGTCAGTCCTGGTGACAGAATTTAGCCCTCGGTATTCCACACAAAACCGGAGTTCTGGCATGACACCGGGTGCGGCAGCATTTGGGACCAAGACCACTATGCTGGCCCAAGGGCTGTTTGAGGGCTCAGTCATCCCTAGCACTAACATCTTGGAGACCTCCTCCTTGATGCAAGCTTTGACCCTGTCAGTCACTCTGTAAATGTTGTGCTTCACAGGAGGACTGTCCCCAGTGTCCAAATCATGGACACAACACTGAGTGACACATGGGGTTAGGGAGAACAGAGTGGCAAACTGCCCCAACAACTGGTGGCAGTCCCTCTGCTGTTCAGGGGTCAGGGCGGGGGAGAGGGTTACACCGTCCACTGACCCATCATGTTCCTTAGCAGACAGGAGGTCAGGAAGAGGCTCAGGCTCCTCCTCCATTCCAGCATCTGTTGCTAGGAGCATGCCCACCTCGGATCTCTCCAAGTGGGGCATAAGCCGGTTCACATGTAGGACCCGCAAAGGGTTCTTTGGAGACTGGAAGTCCACCAGTTAGGTGACTTTACTCTTGCGCTCCACCACCTCAAAGGGTCCAGTCCACTTATCTTGGAGTGCACAAGGCTCCACTGGGGCCATGACCCCCACTTTTTGACCAGGATAAAACTCGATCAGAGTGGCATTCTGATCATACCACCGTTTCATTTCTTCCTGGCTGGCTTCCAGATTCACCTGAGCGAGTTTTCTGAAGCGCTTACTCATATCCCTGAAAGCCAGCATGTAGCTATAAACATCCTGGGGATGTTTACTGGGAGCTTTCTCCCAGCCTTCGTTTACCAGACTCAGAGGTCCTCTTATAGGGTACCCACACAGGAGTTCAAAAGGACTGAACCCTAAGGACTTCTGCTGTACCTCCCTGTAAGCAAACAACAGGCATGGCAAGAGGACATCCCACTTTCACCTCATGGGTTCACCATGACCCATAATCATGCCCTTCAGGGTCCGGTTGAATCTCTGAACCAGCCCGTTACCTTGGGGTGGTAAGGAGTGGTGAACTAATAGGTAACAAGGCACTCCTGCCATAGGGACTTCATATTCTTGGATATGAAGTTGTACCCTGGTCAGACACCACCTCTCTGGGGAATCCCACACGGGAGAAGATCCCCATCAACGCTCGACCCACCACGGGGGCTGTCACAGTCCGGAGATGGATGGCCTCGGGGTACCGGGTGGCATTGTTCACCAAGACCAGGATAAACCTATTGCCCATGGCTGTTTTGGGATCAATGTCAATACCCACCCTCTCACAGAGGTGCTGACTACAGGAAAAGGTTGGAGAGGAGCATTGTACTTCCTCCTGCTCTTACCACTTACCTCACAAGTCTGGCAAGACCTACAATGTGTGTCAGAGTTCTTGCGCATTTGGGGCCAATAAAAGTGGGTGACAAGCCTGTCAAAGGCACATCATGAGCCAGACTCAGTAGCAAGGCTCTGAAGCACTGGGTTACCACCAGCACACAGGCTGACCCAGGCTCCGCAACCTTAGGCTCACTTTACAGGAGACCATTCTCCCAGTAGATCCAATGTGATCCAGACTGATCACCTGCTGCCTGGTTTGCAGCCTGCTGCCACAAACCAACAAGAGAACGGCATTCCTGCTTCTCTTTGCAGAATTCCTCCCTGGAAGGGCCTCCTTCCTGCTGCCAATGGTTCAGCTCAGGCAGGTTCCCCAGTTTGGCCACTTGCTCCCCTGAAGGCTCTAGGGCATCCTCCTCAAGGTTTGCCTTCTCTTGGACTGTGGGAACTTCGGGGGCCAGTTTCCCGCGCCCCCTGCCTCTTCTCTTTCTGGCAGACACCTGGGCAGACACCTCAGGCTCCAGGTCCTCTTGATTGCCATTACTGGGTACCATAGACTGAGTGGTCACACACACCAACTCAGGCACATGCAACATCTCCAAATGAGACTTAGGCTCCACCTTCTCCCAAGGGGAACTCTCCAGATCGTTGCCTAGCAGACAGTCAACAGGCATGGCTGGCCTCACAACTACTTTCAAGGTACCTGAGACCCCCCCACTCAAAGGGAACCTGTGCCACTTTGCAGAGGCACTCTGAGTTGTTAGCTGCAACTACTGGGTAAAGTACGTTGGGGACCACCTGTTTTTCAGACACTAGTCGACAACTGTTAGAAACAAAGAGAGAGTGGCCCCACTATCCTCTATCCAAGAGACAGGGTACCATATACAGTAAATGTATAAAAAGAGAATTTCTCTTGGATCACATCATCTAAAATAATCCACACTTGATCATACAAAGGACATTCAAATATCCTCAGTCCACTATCACACCGGGACCCAAAGAGTCAATTATAAAGAATATTTTTTATATATCAAAAAGTACATTTATTTGAAAAACAAATTTGATCATATAGAACACAGTTCATACATACAATAGTTTTTTTAAGGACAATTCAACCCACATACAAAACAATTGAACTTCAATAAACAACGAGAGACAAAACAAGTGATATCTTTAAATCATCATAACAAAGTTAATTCGATTGAATCAATGTTGTTGAAGTCTATGAATTCTTTTCTAATTAGACTTAAAGGTTCCTCGAATTTAACATTAAATAGCAGAAGCGTCTACGCGTTTCGGTGAGCAATATATTTCTAAGCCACCTTCTTCAGGACTCTCAATTTTAATGTCTCTCTCAGAAATGACGTAATGTAGTATGTGCCTGTATTAAAACAAAATATATATATCACCATATTGTATTGCACACAACATCAACCAAGATAATACATTTTACTCTCTTTACAGCCTAACCATTTCTAAAAAGGCATGTAAAATCTAAAATGTATGAGATAAATAATTCATACATATAATTTATAATTGTTTCAACGGCCCTTCATTCACGTGTACAACAGCTGTCACTCATACTCATTCAACCCGTTCATCCATTACAATTATGTTGAACCTCCTATGTCCCACTCCTGTCCTATCTAAATAGAATGTGGCGACACCAAAGGGAACAAGCACTCATCCTAGTCCCAACCGCAGGCATAACTTCTATCAAAGAAGTGATCTTCATGTCACATCCAAACAATATCGATATTTTATCATTATTTCCTGATATTGTGTCATATTCTTTTCAAGGGGATATATAAATCTCCCTTTTGTCTTGTCAATCTCCTATCAACCCCTCTGAAAATCATTATAAAATAAATTGTATCTTATAGTCACACGATTCCATCTGGAAGGAGAGGTATCAAATATTATTCCCTCTGTAGTGTGTGGCGTTTTCTCTTGTCTTGATACCATTAATATAAATCAGACAGAATAAGATGAAAAAATCAAAAGGGGCCTGGTTGTCCCTCAGAGAAATTGGTCATTTTCGTATTATGACACCCACCTTGACCCCTGTTGAGCAATAATACACCAACAGTCAGGAAAGTGTACTCCAGAAGTTTGTGCTCCAGATATTCACCAGTTTGTTAGGGGGACTCGTGTAAACTATAACCCCACAGGGATATAGGCCCCTAAAAAATAATAATAACCATAAGGATCACGCGTCCATATCAGGTTTATATATATTATTTTAACTTTCTTCGGTAAGGAATATTATTATATAACCGGGGTCACCTACCTCCACATAAGAATTCTCCCAAATGGAGACTAATAAGTCCTCTACCTGATTTAAACGGCTTCCAATATCTCCCGAATCACCAATATCGTTTTTGGCGTATAAAACAGGGTTTAAAGAGAAATAGAAAAACCAATTGAATAAACCCAACTATTATCAACATTTTTAATTATTTCTACTATGAACACAAAGTGTATTTGTGTCCAAGAGCAAGGGCAAGGGTAAACAAGTAAGCTGATAGCCTCGTTATGTGACTTAAAAAATTAGTCACTATATCTCAGTATTCCTTGCCCGATCCATCATGGTGCTCCCTATCCTTCACCTTTAAAATCCTCTTACAGCATGGTCAAGGGGAGACGAGTAAACCGGTAACCTCGTTATGTGACCTAAAAAATGCGTCACTATATCTCAGTATCCCTGGTCAGACCCACCATGGTGCTCCCTACCTCACACCTCTACAATCCTTTTGCGGTGTGGAATACTGTCCATCTTCACTCGAGAGCAGGAAAACAATCACGCTCTCTGAGTGCGGCCTTAAATATCCATCAAAAATTACCAACACCTGGTACATTGTTGTAACTGCCCACGTTCATTACGTGGCAGCCGCGGCATGTATATTGTTTAAACTATATCGTAAACGGTCACCATCTTGGAATGGACTTACCAATGCCTCATGAACCGGGGGAATGAGACTTGTTCCGACCGGAATAGATATATGAACTAATCGAAAATGTCAAACATTATATTAATCCCGAAGCAGTCTTTTAGGAAATGCAACTGATTAATATTTGCACTAACGCCTATCATTTAGCTCAGGCAGACTCACTTTTATTCTACATACTTATATACAAAAGCAGAAATATTTAGTCTTATGAAGGATAACACAAATGATTATCTACAGAATACATCGACGAAGACGACGGAACAACCTGGTTGTGCAGTGAACCCTGTTTATTGAATTTCAATTGTTTTGTATGTGAGTATAACTGTTGAATTGTTTTTTAATCCTTAACCCCTTCGCTGCTAGGCCTTTTCCCCCGTGTGCTAAGCCTTTTTTGCGCTATTTGGGGTAGTTCGCGCTTAGGCCCCTGTAACTTTTTGACCACATAAGGTATCCACGCCAAATTTGCGTCCTTTTCTTCCAACATCATGGGTATTCTAAAGGTACCCAGGGTTTGTGGATTCCCCTGGAGGGGACCCAGAAATTAGCCAAAATACAGATAAATTTTTGTTTTTGGGGGAAAAATGGGAAAAAAGTGCTGCAAATGAAAGTGTCTGGGTTTTTCCCTGCAAATGGTATCAAAAAAGGGTTTTTAGGGAATGACAGACTTTTGTCATAAAACCAACATTTTTTACACAGTTTTGGCATTTTTCTTGGACATAGCCTATTTTTGCTATTTTTTGTGCTTTCAACCTCCTTCCAGTTAATGGTAGAAATGGGTATGAAAGCAATAATGGATCCTGGAAAGCTATACATTTTTGAAAAGTAGACAAAATTCTGAATTCAGCAAGGGGTCATTTGTGTAGATTCTTCAAGGTTTATTTATAGAAATTAACAGTTAAATATAGGAAAAATTGAAAATTAGTTGAAAAAAACAGCCTTTTGTGTCAACATTTTCACCTGTAACTTCTTCTAATTATGACAGCTCTTTGAAAGCAATATACCGCTACATCCGCGGGACCTTACTGGTTGTGGAGATATATAGGAATTGTAGGTTCACCAAGAACCCGATGAACCCAGAGCCAAAAATTGAGCAGCGACTTGCAATATATTTTTATTATGTAGCGGGTATATAGCAATTAATCTGGGAAAATGTATACATGGAAAAATTGGTATGAAAGACACCTATGTATTTCTGAAATGGGAACAAAATATAGAGTTTAGAAACAGTAGATATTTGCACATTTCCGAAATTGGGAACACTCATACTAGCATGAGAATTATCGGTCATTTTTCAAAATGACTTCATTTTTACACATTGGCTTTCATTTGGAAGGCAGAAATGAATTGAAAGTCAATATGTAATAACAGTTTCTTTACAAATCTGAATTACCCTAAGTCTCCCGGTAAAAATGGTACATCACTTGTGTGGGTAGGCATAGTGCCCACGACAGGAAACGGCTCAAAACGCAACATAAACACACCACATTTTCACAATGAAAAATGACCCTTTTTTTAAAAAGTGCCTAGCTGTAGTTTTTGAATCCTAGCTCTGCCGGCACCTAGGGAAACCTAGCAAACCTATACATTTTTGAAAACTAGACACCCAGGAAAATCCAGGACGGGGTGACTCGACTGCCTCTCACCAGGTTCTGTTACCCAGAATCCCTTGCAAACCTAAAAAACTGCCAAAAAAACCACATTTTCCTCACATTTCTGTGGTAGAAAAATCTGGAAACTGTGTGGATCCACAAATTTCCACCCTCTCCGCGTTCCCCAAAGTCTTCCAAGAAAAATGGTACCTCACTTGTGTGGGTAGGCCTAGTGCCCGCGACAGGAAACGGCACAAAACGCAACGTGGACACACCACAATTTCACAGTGAAAAATGACCCTTTTTTGGCAAAGTGCCTAGCTGTAGTTTTTGAACCATAGCTCTGCGGGCACCTAGGGAAACCTAGCAAACCTATACATTTTTGAAAACTAGATACCCAGGGGAATCCAGGACGGGGTGACTCGACTGCCTCCCACCAGGTTCTGTTACCCAGAATCCCTTGCAAACCTAAAAAATTGCCAAAAAAAACACATTTATCTCACATTTCTGTGGTGGAAAGTTCTGGAATCTGCGTGGATCCACAAATTTCCACCCACCCCGCGTTCCCCAAAGTCTTCCAAGAACAATGGTACCTCACTTGTGTGGGTAGGCCTAGTGCCCGCGACAGGAAACGGCACGAAACGCAACGTGGACACACCACAATTTCACAGTGAAAAATGACCCTTTTTTGGCAAAGTGCCTAGCTGTAGTTTTTGAACCCTAGCTCTGCCGGCACCTAGAAAACCTAGCAAACCTATACATTTTTGAAAACTAGATACCCAGGGGAATCCAGGATGGGGTGACTCGACTGCCTCCCACCAGGTTCTGTTACCCAGAATCCCTTGCAAACCTAAAAAATTGCCAAAAAATCCATATTTTCCTCACATTTCTGTGGTGGAAAGTTCTGGAATCTGCGTGGATCCACAAATTTTCACCCACCTTGCGTTCCCCAAAGTCTTCCGAAAAAAATGGTACTTCACTTGTTTGGGTAGGCCTAGTGCCCGCGACAGGAAACGGCGCAAAACGCAACGTGGACACAACACAATTTCACAGTGAAAAATGACCCTTTTTTGGCAAAGTGCCTAGCTGAAGCTTTTGAACCCTAGCTCTGCCGGCACCTAGGGAAACCTAGCAAACCTATACATTTTTGAAAACTAGACACCCAGGGGAATCCAGGATGGGGTGACTCGACTGCCTCCCACCAGGTTCTGTTACCCAGAATCCCTTGCGAACCTAAAAAGTTCCAAAAAACCCACATTTTATTCACATTTCTGTGGTGGAAAGTTCTGGAATCTGCGTGGATCCACAGATTTCCAGCCATCTCACGTTCCCCAAAGTCTTCCGAGAAAAATGTTACCTCACTTGTGTGGGTAGGCCTAGTGCCCGCAACAGGAAACGGCGCAAAACGCAACGTGGACACACCACAATTTCACAGTGAAAAATGACCCTTTTTTGGCAAAGTGCCTAGCTGTAGTTTTTGAACCCTAGCTCTGCCAGCACCTAGGGAAACCTAGCAAACCTATACATTTCTGAAAACTAGACACCCAGGGAATTCCAGGGAGGTATGGCTTGCGTGGATCCCTCAACTCTTCCCTACCCAGAATCCCCTGCAAACCTCAATTTTACGTAGTGAGGCAACATCAAAATTGCCTATCCCAAATGTTTTGGGCCCTTGCAAAACCAGGTTGTTTTGTGATAGGCAATTTTGATGTCGCCTCACTACGTTTTGGGCCCTTGCCTGTCACGGGTACTTGGGCCTCCCACACGAGTGAGGCACCATTTTTATCGGGAGACCCCGGGGAACGCTGGGTGGTAGGAAATTTGTGTCAGCCCGGTGATGCCACAACTTTCCCACACAAAAATGTGTGAAAAAAGTGATTTTTCCAGCTAAAATTGAGGTTTGCAGGGGATTCTGGGTAAGGAAACGTTGGGGGATCCACGCAAGCCATACCTCCCTGATATCCCCCGGGTGTCTACTTTTCAGAAATGTGTGGGTTTGGTAGGTTTCCCTAGATGGCCACCGAGCACAGGGCCAAAAACCCAGGTGACCCCCCTTGCAAAACCAGGTTGTTTTGTAATAGGCAATTTTGATGTCGCCTCACTACGTTTTGGGCTCTTGCCTGTCGCGGTTACTTGGGCCTCCCACACGAGTGAGGCACCATTTTTATCGGGAGACCGTGGGGAACGTTGGGTGGTAGGAAATTTGTGTCAGCCCGGTGATGCCACAACTTTCCCACACAAAAATGTGTGAAAAAAGTGATTTTTCCAGCTAAATTTGAGGTTTGCAGGGGATTCTGGGTAAGGAAACGTTGGGGGATCCACGCAAGCCATACCTCCCTGGAATCCCCGGGGTGTCTAGTTTTCAGAAATGTGTGGGTTTGGTAGGTTTCCCTAGATGGCTGCCGAGCACGGGCCAAAAACCCAGGTGACCCCCCTTGCAAAACCAGGTTGTTTTGAGATAGGCAATTTTGATGTCGCCTCACTACGTTTTGGGCCCCTGCCTGTCGCGGGTACTTGGGCCTCCTACATGAGTGAGGCACCATTTTTATCGAGAGACCCTGGGGAACGCTGGGTGGTAGGAAATTTGTGTCAGCCCGGTGATGCCACAACTTTCCCACACAAAAATGTGTGAAAAAAGTGATTTTTTCAGCTAAAATTGAGGTTTACAGGGGATTCTGGGTAAGGAAACGTTGGGGGATCCATGCAAGCCATATCTCCCTGATATCCCCCGGGTGTCTACTTTTCATAAATGTGTGGGTTTGGTAGGTTTCCCTAGATGGCCGCCGAGCACGGGGCCAAAAACCCAGGTGACCCCCCTTGCAAAACCAGGTTGTTTTGTGATAGGCAATTTTGATGTTGCCTCACTACATTTTGGGCCCTTGTCTGTCGCGGGAACTTGGGCCTCTCACATGAGTGAGGTACCATTTCTATTGGAATACCTCGAGAAAGGCGGGGAATAGGAAAGTTGTTGTTTCTTTCTGCAGCGTGAACATTTTGGCACAATAATGCAAGGAAAATGTGACAGACATTTTGAGGTTTGCAGGACATTGTGGGTAAGATAACGTGTTGGTATCCACAAGAGAGACATCACCATGTACTCCCATGGGTGTTTAGTTTACGACAATATCTACAGTTGGTAGGTTATTCTTAGATGGAATGTACACCTTGGCAGAGAGACTAAAAAGACAAAGATTCCTGCACAGCCATCTATTCCTCAAGCACACACACATACTGGTTGGATTTGGCACGAGGGCGAGTGATGGTTCAGTATATAAAATTTTATTAACAAGAGATTTCACAAAAACGAAATGCACTGTCAATTAAACAGACAAAAAGCTGTACCAGTGACTCACAGCTCATGAGCTGTAAAGCCACGGCAAGGCACCAACCGCTTTACAGGCCATTCACACACCTTTCATACATGATACACACAAGACCATTCACACCACCAGGCACGAAACCAACGCATTACAACACTCACAAAAAGGGACAAGGTACACCCTGCTTGAGAAAGACAGAAAAGACAAATATTTCTGCACAACCACCTATTCTTCAAGCACACAGACCTACTGGTTGGATTTGGCAAGAGGGTGAGTGATGGTTCAGTATATACAGTTGTATTAACCAGAGATTTCACAAAAATGAAATGCACTGTTAATAATTGAAAGGACAAGAAACTGAACCATTGACTCACAGCTCGTGAGCTGTAAAGCCACGACAAGGCACCAACCGCTTTACAGGCCATTCATACACCTTTCATACGTGTGACTCATACAAAACCATTCACACCGCCAGCCACGGGCCCAGCACATTACAACACTCACACCAGCAGACAGCGCCATTCAAGGGACCATCACTTTCACACGCCCACATTCCTGACACAGCAACCACACCAGCTTAAGGATTGCGTGGAGTGGCGTTTGGCTAGCAGTGTGTGTAGTGACCAGCAGATAATCACTACTCACACACCACCAGCCAAGCACCAGTCCACGTACACCGCCAGCCGAGCGCCAGTCCACGCATACCGCCAGCCAAGCACCAGTCCACGCACACCGCCAGCCAAGCGCCAGTCCATGCACACCGCCAGCCAAGCGCCAGTCCACGCACACCACCAGCCAAGTGCCAATCCACGCACACCGCCAGCCAAGCGCCAGTCCACGCACACCACCAGCCAAGCGCCAGTCCACACACACAGCCAGCCAAGCACCAGTCCATGCACACCGCCAGCCAAGCGCCAGTCCACGCACACCACCAGCCAAGCGCCAGTCCATGCACACCGCCAGCCAAGCGCCAGTCCACGCACACCGCAAGCCAAGCACCAATCCACGCACACCGCCAGCCAAGCGCCAGTCCACGCACACCACCAGCCAAGCGCCAGTCCACACACACAGCCTGCCAAGCACCAGTCCACGCACACCGCCAGCCAAGCGCCAGTCCACGCACACCGCCAGCCAAGCACCAGTCCACGCACACCACCAGCCAAGCGCCAGCCTACACACACCGCCATCACATTTAGGAGTTTTTTTTATACAAAAAAGAGAACACAAACAAATTGCAAATAGATACAAATCTACTAACACAAAATCTGAAACTAAATACATTGCACTAATGCCAACCTTGAAACAGAACAACATTTTTTAAACAATACAGACCAGGCAGTTCACTTTACCACTCATGGATGCTCCCAATAATTCTTTTGTGTGTGGTACGTTTTAAAACAAGCAGGCACACACAGCCCAGGGTTATAAGGACACTCGGGGCAGTACATACGAGTCTCCTTCCGCGTACCTCTTCGCCAACAGACTCTACATCTCCTAGCGGGAAAGTCTTTTGAGGGTGTGGGAGGAATGTGATCAGGAAAGTGGCGATTTTTCAATCGAGCCACATCCTCCACCACTCCAACTCTAGGAACACTTGCCTGTTGCACAACAACAAGGCTGCCTATCACAGACTGCTGAAACTGAACAAAAGTCAACTTTGACGCAGGAGAACACTCCTTGAACACAACAAAAGCATTGAAAGTTGCTAAATTGAAGAGATGGATGGCCAACTTCTTATACCAAACGTAAGCCTTACGAATAGCAGTGTAATGTTCCAACCTCTGATCTACTCTATCAACACCACCCATGTGCTTATTGTAATCTAAAATGCACACAGGTTTGCGCACTTCAGCATTCTGACCCCAAACAGCCACAGCTGAAGTACTCTCATCATGGATGGTAGTCAGCATGTTCACATCCCTCCTGTCCACAAATTTCACAGCTAGTAGTTCATCACTACGCAAGGAACTGCACTGTCCCCTCTGAAGTTTTTTGCAAACAAGCTCTTTTGGATAACCTTTACGGTTAGAGCAGATTGTGCCACAAGCAAAAGTGTCCACTTTGAACAATTCCTTAAACAATTGCACAGCAGTGTAGAAGTTATCAAGGTACAAATGGTGGCCTCTGTTAAACAGTCCTCTAGCAAGATCCCACACAATTTTCTCTGAAACTCCAAAAGTGGAGAGACAACCAGGGGGGTCAATAGTAGAATCCCTACCAGTGTACACACGGAAATTAAAAACATATCATGTCCTACTCTCAGACAACATATACAGCTTAATTCCATAGCGTGCCCTCTTGCTAGGAATGTACTGCCTAAAAACCAAACGCCCCTTGAACAGGACCAAAGACTCATCAATAGATATTTCTTTCCCTGGAGTATAGATCTCTGAAAATCGATCTACAAAGTGATCGAGAACAGGCCGAATCTTAAAAAGATGGTCACAGTCAGGGTGATCTCGTGCCAACGCCAAAGCATTATCAACAAAATGCAGCCTCCGAAGCAAAATTAAATACCGATCACGAGTCATAATTGCAGGAAATATGGCCGTTGCCATCAAGGGACTGGTAGACCAATATGAAGCCATGGACGGCTTCCTTATCAAACCCATCAACAAAGTCAAACCCCAAAACTTCTTCATCTCTTCCAGATTTGTGGGAGTCCACCGGGTAGCTCTAGAGTGGGGCCTAAGTTTGTCACTGTTGTCCCTCAAAAACTGTTCAGCATACAAATTAGTCTGCTCAACAATCTCACCCAAAAATACATCATCCATAAACAACTGAAAAAACTGTATAGGCAAAAAAAATTCACAATCCACTCTACACCCTGCATCGCCACTAAAGGCAGGCAACACGGGCTGCACCATGTTTGGATCAACCCAGAGTCCAGCACTTCCAGTAGGAAGCCTAGCAGCCTCAGGCTGCAATCCAGATGCCTCTTGCACCATCGGCAAGGCAGTATCCTCCTCTAAAACAGGCACTTCATCCGCACTGAGAGTAGCTTCATCCACACCTAGAGTAGCTTCATCCGCACTGAGAGTACCTTCATCATCCGATGATTCCATGTGGAGAGAAAACTCACTGCCTGAATCTTCCCCTCCCTCCTCTCCCTCAGACGCACTGTCAGTCTCATAATCCTGCTCAGAGGAAGATTCAAGAAGCATACCAACCACCTGCTGAGCAGTCACTCTACGGCTAGCCATAATGCTTACTAATAAAGGTTACTTGTCAAACAAGTCAACAACAACAAACCCTTTGTAAAAAAAGAAATAAACAAAATGTAGCTTTATCACAAAGACCTATATACTCCAACACTATACCACTCACTTGACAGAAGCAGCTAGACTCACCACCACCTACTCTGCACAGACACAGTAAGGATCAACAATATCCCACTAAAAAATAAAAATAAAAAAAAATTACACATAAGACAATGCAAAACACATCACAAAGAATTTCATGCTCTGAACACTAACAAATATGCTGCCATTATGACACCACTTACAAAAAAATTAATTCATGCATGACAATAATACTCATTTGGAGTAAACACAACAAAAATGTTTTTCTTACCAAATAAATGCAATTACGCAAAACTGCAGAACAACCACTGCCGAAACCGCAAACAGGAATCAAAAGCTTTACACTAGAATAAAAAGGAGAAAATAAACCATTACAATCGCATATTCAAATAATGCACCAGTCCACACACAATCCACCAGCTAAGCTAAGGGGTAGGTGGGCCTAAGAGTATAAATAAAATATTCACCCCTGTAAAAGGGGAGCGACCCTTGCCCTTGAGGCCACTCCCCAATTCAAAAATTTAAAAACCCCTGTTGTCTAGTGGCTTCTGCCCCCCTTGGGGGCGGATGGGCCTAAAAAACATACTGCTGATCTGCCACCCAAAGAGGACAGAATTGGCCACAATCATCCTCCCATAAAGGGGAGCAACCCTTGCCCAAGGGGCCATTCCCCACAAACAAATCCCTGGTGGTCTAGTGGGCCCAAACATGACAAGCCCCAGCCCCCAGAGAGAGCGACCCTTGCCCAAGGGGTCACTCTCCCCCCCAAAAAACCCTGGTGGCATAGTGGGCCCTATATTAAAAAAAAGGTGAGATCTGCCCTCCCCCAAATGGGGGCAGACAGCCAAAAACATAGCCCCCGAAGGGGAGTGACCCTTGCCCAAGGGGCCACTCCCCACAAATCCCTGGTGGCCTAGTGGGCCCTAGATAAAAAAAAATGGTGAAATCTGCCCCCCCGGGGGGGGCAGACAAAGCCAATAAACATTGCCCCCATAAGGGGAGCGACCCTTGCCCAAGGGGCCACTCCCCACAAATCCCTGGTGGTCTAGTGGGCCAAACATAGGGAGACACAGCCCCCAAAGGAGAGCGACCCAGCCCCCAAAGGAGAGCGACCCTTGCCCAAGGGGTCACTCTCCCAAAAACAATTCCCTGGTGGCCTAGTGGGCCCTAGATTAAAAAAAAAGGTGAGATCTGCCCCCCCATGGGGGCAGACAGCCAAAAACATAGCCCCCCACAAAGTATTCCCTGGTGGTCCAGTGGGCCAAATTAAAAAAAATGACGAAATCTGCCTCCCAGAGGGGCAGACAAAGCCAAAAAACATTGCCCCCATAGGGGGAGTGACCCTTGCCCAAGGGGCCACTCCCCACAAACAAATCCCTGGTGGTCTAGTGGGCCAAATATGGGGAGAGACAGGCCCCAAGGGAGAGCAACCCTTGCCCAAGGGGTCAATCTCCAAAAACAAAAACCCTGGTGGCCTAGTGGGCCCTAGATAACAAAAAAAAGGCAAGATCTGCCCCCCCATGGGGGCAGACAGCCATAAACATACCCCCAAAGGGAGTGACCCTTGCCCAAGGGGCCACTCCCTACAACAAATGGACTCGTGGTCCAGTGTGCCAAAATAAACATGAATCTGCCCCCCCAGGGGGGCAGACAAAGCCAATAAATTATGCCCCAATAAGGGGCCGCTCCCCCAAACAGTAAATAAATTGCCAATTTTAAAAAAAAATCCCTGCCTCTAGTGGGCATTCCTGCTGCACGATCGCACGATCGTGCAGCAGGAATGCACAAAAGAAGCATCAGGGGAAAGGAAAACCCTTTCCTTTCCCCCGATGCCTCTTTTGCTAAAATCCCCCCTCCCCAGAGGAAAAACTTACCTCTGTGTTCCCCGACGCGCTGGAAGCAAATGGCTTCCAGCGCATCGGGGAAGAAAGGGAAACCTCCAATGACGTCAGCGCGCCTCGCGCGCTGACGTCATTGATGTCGTGGAGGGGGGGCGGGGGGAGGCAGGGCTTCCCCTGCCTTCCCCAGTGAAAACACCGAGATCGGCGTCCCATGGTGGGAGCGCCAGCGCTTCCCCCGTGGGTGGGTGCCATGACGGCCTGGAGCCGTCATGAGCACACGCCCACTGTGCATCATGACGACTCCAGGCCGTCATGAGCACCGAAAGGGTTAAAAAAACTATTGTATTTATGAACTGTGTTCTATATGATCAAATTTGTTTTTTAAATAAATGTACTTTTTGATATATAAAAAATATTCTTTATAATTGACTCTTTGGGTTCCGGTGTGATAGTGGACTGAGGACTTTTGAATGACCTTTATATGATCAAGTGTGGATTATTTTAGATGATGTGATCCAAGAGAAATTCTCTTTTTATAAATTTACTAGTCGACAACTGACAGTTGTCACACTGGCTCCAGTGTCTCTCAGAGCCTGCACCCTATGGCCATTTATGGTCACCCACTGCCCATATTTCTTAGTGTTAGCAGGCAGTTGGGTGCTTGGGACCATTTCACTATCTCCTAGTGAGACCAGGGTTAACTCTGCTGGCTCTCACCCTTCCTGGGAACCCAACTCCTCCCCCAAGGCTACACTAGTGAACTCATGGGGCGGTGTCTTTTTGGAACACCTAGGCTCCCCTATGAAATGACCCACCTGATTACACATATAACACGTGCAGGGACCCTTCTGGGCAGGCTTACCCGTAGGGATCCATGGCTTCTCTCTGGGGGGCTCGGAACCCTTCCCTTGGTTCCTTTGGGTAATACTTTGGGCCATTTTCGGAACTCCTTCTGTTTACCCTTGTCCTCCCACTCTTCTGCTGGGGACCCTGCCAACCTTTGGCGGAGTCTCCCACATGACCTTTGTGGACCCTGGTACTGACCCAGCGGTCCGCCTCCACAGTAAGCTTCCTGGGGTCAGTCAGCCTACTGTCAATCAAATGCTGGCATAGCTCTGGAAAACAACTACCAGACAAGTGCTCTCATGCAACGAAATCAAAGAGCCCCTGAAAATCATTAACCTGGCTACCGTTCTGTAAAAATAGGAAACATACTCCACCCAAGTGCTTGACTCCAGCTTCTTACAGGCCTTCAACATCTGCCTGTACAGTTCTGGGGTCAAACCATACCTCATGATCAAGGCTTCCTTCATAGGGGCATAAGACATCTGCTCTTCACTTAGTAAGACTACCAAAGTCTCCCTCCCTTCTGTTATGAAGCTGGTCCACAACCCCGCTCCCCAGTCTCTCTCAGGGATTCTGTGGGACCTCATTGCTACCTCGTATGCCTTAAACCACTGACCAGTGTCCTCATTCTTCACAAAATCCTTGATCACTTCCTTGGGGATGTATACCCTCCCTTCTCCAAGTACTGCCAACAAGCTGCCACCTTTGGAACTGGACTCCACACTCTTGGCTTTTATGTCCAGCTCCTTTAATCCTCTTTCATGCTCTAAGAGCATCCTCTTTTCTTCCATGGCCAGTTTCTGCCTCTCTAATTCCAATTTCTTATGCTCCATTTCACACTCCTCCCCCAAACTGAGCTTTGTAAGCTGCAACTCATGCACTCTGCTTTTCTCTCTGCCCTCCAACTCCTCTGGATACAGCCCCTTTGAAGACACACTGCTGCCCCTCCCTGGACGGTAACTTCCCTCCAGGCATACCAAATAGCCCATCCTGCTACCCATCTAAATTCTCAGCCTCCACCATAGGCTCCTCGGTATGCTCAGTGACACTCCTTGATTCCAACCAGGCCATCAGCGCCTTTTGGTATTCATCCTTTCTGGTGAGGCCTCTCACTCAGATTTTAAATTTCTTGCAGACAGCTTTTCAATTGTGGCACAGTGTAGGTTTCAACCCTATCCTCTTCAAATTCAATAGCCACAGATGCAATTGATGCTGGTTTTGTCATGGTGATAATTGGCAGTTCTCAAGTTGCAAAAAAAATTCCAAGAAGAAAACGTTCCACCAATTGTATGTGGTTGCGCAATGGTCTACACTAGTAGTGTACACCAATCACTGCAAGTAAGGCACAAATGAAAGTCCAGATCCTCACCGCTGACCACCAATGTTAGAAATAGGGGTCTCTAGTTGGCAATGGTTTGCACCTTTGTCCAAGTAGGGACCCTTCTTCCTAGTCAGGGTAAGGGGGGTACACTCTAAAATAACCCCTGCTCACCCCCTTGGTAGCTTGGCACAAGCAGACAGGCTTATCTCAGAGGCAGTGTGTAAATCATTTGTGCACACATACAGTAATACAGTGAAAACACTACAAATGGACACCACACCAGTTTAGAAAAATAAGTAATTTTTATCTTAACCAAACAAGACACAAAATGACAAAAATCTGCAATACAGTTATCAAAATGTGACTTTTAAAAGGTAGAAATACTTCTGTTCATAGAAATTGATGAATGCGACACTTTCAACACAAAGTACCTTGGATGCATCAAAATCACAAGCAAAAAGGGTCTCAGGGAAGGTGATGCGTTGATTCTGTGCTCTGGGGGAGGTGATATGTTGGTTCATTACTGATGTGCAGGGGAGGTGATGTGTCGGTTCCTTACCAGAGAGGAGGTGATGCTTCAGTTTCTTACTGTGTGGGGAGGTGATGCATTGGTTTCTTACTGCATCCCCAAGCGATGCGACAGACCTGGCACCTCAATGCGATGCAAGACGATCCGGGACTATGCGCCGTGTGAAGATACAGGATGCGCTTTGACGATTCCAGCTGTGACCCCTCGATGCTTTGGTTCTTACACAACAGGGTCTGCGTCAGAGTCGGTGCGGTGGTCTCAGATGTCAGAGATTGGTGCGCAGGACTCATTTCACGGCAGACACTTCAGTCATGGGCAGGCGCTGCATCGATTCTTCGACAGTGGCGATGCGTCGGAAATTAGTCTCGTACCACTGCAATGCGTTGGAACCAGGCGATGCGTTGATTTCACAGTTCTTTAGTCTTTCGCAGTTCCCAGCCCCAGAAACAACCTCCAGAGGCTCAGAATACTGGCAGGCACCTCTTGGCAGGTCAGAACTCCCAGCAAAGGAGTTCTGGGGCACTGGGGGTGAAGTCCTTGTGTCCCTGAGACTTCAGAACAGGAGGCAAGCTCTACTTCAAGCCCTTGGAAATCTTCCTCAAGCAGGGAACACAGCACACATCAAAGTCCTTGTCCTTTCCTTGGCAGAAACAGTCACTGCAGGCTAACCCCAGACAGCACACAGCAAAGGGGCAGTACTTCTCAGTTTCTCCAGCTCTTCTCCTTGGCAAAGGTTCCTCTTGAATCCCAGAAGTAATCTAAAAGTCTGGGGTCTGGTCTCCACTTATTACAGCACACATTCCATTGTTCTCTGGTGGCTGAGAAGCTTGTTGCCCAGTCAAAACCAGTTCTGTCCTCTCTGGTGCAGCTGCCTAGCACGAGGTGGAGACAGCATTGGCCAAGGCAGACCAGGCCCATTCAGGTGTGAAAGAAATTTCCTCCCACTACTCTGAATGCAGCCCGGTCTATTCAGCCCAGCCCTGACTCACCTTGGAAAGGCAGGACACACCTCACTTCCCAAGTGGCTGTCTGAACAGAATGCACATTCCCAGCCCCTGTCACTCCAAAGCCAGACAGTCAATACACAAACCTAGCAGAGGCACACACAATGGCTAAGCAAGAAAATACCTACTTTCTAAAAGTGGTATTTTAAAACACAGAATGTAAAAATCATCCTTTCTAAAAGATGCATCTTTAGATTCTGAGTTCAGGCATACTAAACTTTACCTTCCTATCTTTTCCCAATGGGAAGTTATATTTATAAGATTTTATAATGAAACCCCCATTCTATCCTATGGGACAGATAGCCTTTCAATAGTGAAAAACGAAAATGGCAATACTTCACTATCAGGACATGCCACACACATCAGGGCATGTCCTACCTTTCACATACACTGCCCCCTACCCATAGGGATACATTGGGCCTACCTTAGGGGTGACTCACATGTAAGAAAAGGGAAGGTTAGAGCCTGGCAAGTGGGTGTACTTGCCAGGTCAACATGGCAGTACAAAACTGTGCACAGACACCGCAGTGGCAGGTCTGACTTACATTTACAGGCTGTTTATGTGGGTGGCACAATCAGCGCTGCAGTACCATTAGCAGCATTTGATTTACAGGCCATGGGCACACACAGTGCACTGTACTAGGGACTTACCAGTAAATCAAATATGCCAATCATGGAATCACCAATCCATAACAATTTACAGAGGGAGAAATTGCACTTTGGCACTGAACAGCAGTGGCAAAGTGCCCAAAGCATCTAGACCAGCAAAAACATAGTCCAACACACAGCAAAATAACAGGAGGCAAAGGCAAAAATACAGGGGAAACCCACACCAATGATGCCAGGTCTAACACTGGGCATATGAGCCTATAAGTGCATAAGAAAGACACTGAAACTTGAAAGTATATATGGTAAGCTGTTAGCACATATCCCATTCTCTGGAAGTGCAGATATGAGTCACTACAATTGGAAACTATAAGGCTTATGTTTTAAGGACATACCTGACTGCCTATGGCCTACTTACAACCTATGTTACAGGTGAGTGATAATTAGTATAAGAGGATTTTATAGACTTACGAACATACTTTAAATAACAACTCTGCCTATCAGTAACACTGCACATAAAGGCTATCGAGTAGCAGGCCCAAGATGGTGAAAGGGCAAGTGGTCTGTATGGCTGACTTATTGGATTCCATTGCTCAGCACATGTCTGAATGAGTGTGTTAGTCCCTGTTTGGGTGTGTCTTTGCATATTTAAGATAGTATGTTGGTATATGATTGCCTCTCTTACTCACTCTATGGATCTGTAAATCAGTATGGAAGGAGCTGCATGAATTGGTTACCTCATCTGCATTGGTTCTAAAACTGCAAATATAGATCTGTAAGTACACATGGGACAGACTTATGTTTGAAAGGATATAATTTGCATTTTACCCGCATACTTCATTTAGTGTCCCTTACGTACATACTAGCTAACAGTTCACTTACATATATGACAACACCAATTTAACATTTGGCAATTTTGTTTAAATCTGAAATCAAGCAAGTAGTAACACTTAATTCACATGCTCTACAGTACCAGATCATACCACAAGTACAGCACTAAAGTATAACCTTACAAAGTAATTAAATATACTAGTTGCAGATAAGGTACCAAAACTATATCTAGGACATAAAAATATTTTCTTAACCACCCAAAATGTTTTTGGTCATCTAATTCCAAATAGATGATTCAGTGGATAACGTTTTGTGCTGCAGACTATTTCATAATGCAAATGCCTATGTATGATACTCTTTACATGTATATATCAGTTACTATTCAAATAGTTGCCTAGTTCTATATCCATTTAAATTTGTCTGTAAACAAAGATTTCAAGCTCTTTACATTTATGTCATTGCTCATATAAGTAATATTCTAAATATACTACATTAAATTGCCACTTATAACTAACTTCTACATATATATATATATATATATATATATGTATTTATATATATATTCACTGAAAAAACCATAGGTTTCAGACACGTTATAGTTAGAAATTAGCATTTAAAAACCTTTGAAATTCACTGAAAAAACCATAGGTTTTAGGGACAGTTATAGTTAGTTGGACATTGCACTCGTACAAAACCCGTGAAATTCCCCTGTTATAATTAGCTCAGCTAACTATAACTCGCGCCCCGCAATGCACTGCTGATGACGTCACATATTACATCACTCATGACATGGTCAGTGACATCACTGATGACATCACTGATGACATCTCAAATGACATCACTGATGACATCACTGATGACATCATCCAGTGACTGTGTGTTTCTGTAAAGTTTAAATATGTTTAATATATATAGGGAAAGGCGTATTGAAGAATGAGTGGGTGTATAAGTGTCTGAATGGATGATTTAGTACGTGAGTGACTGACTCTACAAGTGAGTGATTAAACGTATCTTACTGAATGCATGGGTTAGTGACTAAACTGTGTGAATGTCTGTATACGTCTGTTTGTTGGTGTGTAAGTGGATGCATGGATTTGCGAATAGCTACATGAGTGTCTATATGGGTTATTGATTGGTTCTCTGAGTATCTGTATGGCTGCCTGAGTGTTTGTGTGGGTGGGGTGTGTGTGACTCTATACATAGATGTGTGAGTGGGTGATTCACTGGGTGCATGATTTCAAGAGTGCATCTGTGATGGACTGCTTGGGTGGGTGAGTGTGTGTATGGGTGTGTTAGTGAGTGAATGTATATCTCAGTGGTACATGTGCGAGTAACTACATATGTAAAAGGCAGTATATATGTGTGTTAGAGTATTTAAATGGCTATAAGTGAGAGTGTGTTATTGTGAGAGTGGCTGTATGGATGCGTGTGTGCTTGTATCAGTTATTGTATAAGAGCGTAAGAATGTGCTAGTATTTGTATGAGTAAGTGAGCTGGTGTGTGTATAACTGTATAGGTGAGTAAATGGGTGTGTGATTAATTTTTTGCATGACTGACTAGGTGTGTGAGTACCTCTATGGATGAGTGGCGGTGTGTGGGTGTTTATATAGGTGTATGAGTGCATATGATAGTCCTGTACTGAGTGACTGTAAGTATGAGTGACTGTACAGGTGAGTGAGTGGATGTGTGTGTAGACCTAAGAATCAGTGAGTGGGTATGTAGTTTTTGGTGTTGGAGTGTCTATGGTTTTGAGAATGGCAGTCTGTAATTTAGAGTGGGTGTATCAAAAGTTATATTAGGGTGTGAGAAGATGCATGAAATTATCACATGGATGATGTCATCAGTGATGTCATTTGAGATGTCATCAGTGATGTCATCAGTGATGTCACTGACCATGTCATGAGTGATGTAATATGTGACGTCATCAGCAGTGCATTGTGGGCGCGAGTTATAGTTAGCTGAGCTAACTATAACAGGGGAATTTCACGGGTTTTGTACGAGTGCAATGTCCAACTAACTATAACTGTCCCTAAAACCTATGGTTTTTTCAGTGAATTTCAAAGGTTTTTTAAATGCTAATTTCTAACTATAACGTGTCTGAAACCATTGTTTTTTTCAGTGAATTTCAAAGGTTTTTTAAATGCTAATTTCTAACTATAACGTGCCTGAAACCTATGGTTTTTTCAGTGAATTTCAAAGGTTTTTTAAATGCTAATTTCTAACTATAACGTGCCTGAAACCTATGGTTTTTTCAGTGAATTTCAAAGGTTTTTTAAATGCTAATTTCTAACTATAACGTGCCTGAAAACTATGATTTTTTAAGTGAATTTCAAAGGTTTTTTAAATGCTAGTTTCTAACTATGCCAACAGAGGTAGGACATGTGAAGAAAGAAGAAAAAACGCACAGAAAGAAGCAAAAGATGTGCAGAAAGAACCAACAGAGGAGCAGAAAGAGGCCTTGTTGCAAAATCATCCTGTGCCCACAACTTTTTCAGACGGGTACTGGTGGTAACTGACTCTGACTAACCAGAGCCAGTGCGCGCTTGCACAGTGGTGAAGGGAGGGGGCCTGAGGTGACATGTGTGCAAACGCGCGCCGTGGCGCGTTTTAAGTTGCGGGATTAAGTCCCCTTGAATCCTGAGGGTCCCTGGGGCCCAACTAGCCCCCCAGGTACCTACAGTTAGGACCACAGAGCTGAGTTGCAGAGAGGCGTTCCGAGGCCACGCACCTTTTTTCACCTCTCTGCAACGCACCTCTGTTGTGCTTACTGAATTTACCTGGTGGGCTAGTTGGCCCCCAGGATTCAAAGGGAATTAACTCCCCAACTTAAAACGCAACACAGGGCGTGTTTGCGCACATGTCACCTGAGGCCCCGCCCCTCCCTTCACCACTGTGCAAACGCGCCCCGTGGCGCGTTTTAAGTTGGGGGATTAGGTCACCTTGAATCCTGAGAGTCCCTGGGGACCAACCAGCCCACCAGGTACTTCCAGTAAGCACCACAGGCCTGCATTGCAACGCCTGTAACAAATTGTGCAGTTGTGTTTAGGTAGTGAAGAGGGTCATGCTGGGGGTAGTGTTTTAGGGTTTAGGGTAGTGCAGTGGTGTTTGTGTAGTGTAGGGGGTCATGCTGGGGGTAGATTTAGGGTTTAGGGTAGTGCAGTGGTGTTTGGGTAGTGTAGGGAGTCGTGCTGGGGGGAGTGTTTTAGGGTTTAGGGTAGTACAGTGGTGTTTGGGTAGTGTAGGGGTCGTGCTGGGGTTAGTGTTTTAGGGTTTTAGGGTTTAGGGTAGTACAGTGGTGTTTGGGTAGTGTAGGGGATACTGCTGGGGGTAGTGTTTTAGGGTTTAGGGTAGTGCGATGGTGTTTGGGTAGTGTAGGGGTACTGCTGGGGGTAGTGTTTTAGGGTTTAGGGTAGTGCAGTGGTGTTTGGGTAGCGTAGGGGTACTCCTGGGGGTAGTGTTTTATGGTTTAGGGTAGTGCAGTGGCGTTTGGGTAGTGTAGGGGTTCGTGCTGGGGTTAGTTTTTTAGGGTTTAGGGTAGTGCAGTGGTGTTTGTGTAGTGTAGGAGGTCGTGTTTTAGGGTTTAGGGTAGTGCAGTGTTCTTTGGGTAGTGTAGGGAGTCGTGCGGGGGGTATTGTTTAAGAGTTTAGGGTAGTGCAGTGGTCTTTGGGTAGTGTAGGGGGTTGTGCGGGGGGTAGTGTTTTAGGGATTAGGGTAGTGCATTGGTATTTGGGTAGTGTAGGGGGTCATGCGGGGGTAGTGTTTTAGGGTTTAGGGCAGTGCAGTGGTGTTTAGGTAGTGTAGGGGGTCGTGCTGGGGGGAGTGTTTTAGGGTTTAGGGCAGTGCAGTGGTGTTCGGGTAGTGTAGGGGGTCATGCTGGGGGAGTGTTTTAGGGTTTAGGGCAGTGCAGTCGTGTTCGGGTAGTGTAGGGGGTTGTGCTGGGGGGAGTATTTTAGGGTTTAGGGTAGTGCAGTGGTGTTCGGGTAGTGTAGGGGGTCATACTGGGGGTAGTGTTCTAGGGTAGTGCAGTGGTGTTTGGGCAGTGTAGGAAGTCGTGCTGGGGGTGGTGTTTCAGGGTTTAGGGCAGTGCAGTGGTGTTCGGGCAGTGTAGGGGGTCGTGCAGGGGGTGGTGTTTCAGGGTTTAGGGCAGTGCAGTGGTGTTCGGGCAGTGTAGGGGGTCGTGCAGGGGTGGTGTTTCAGGGTTTAGGGCAGTGGTGTTCAGGCAGTGTAGGGGGTCATGCTGGGGGTGGTGTTTCAGGGTTTGGGGCAGTGCAGTGATGTTCGATCAGTAAAGGGGGTCATGCTGGGGGTGGTGTTTCAGGGTTTAGGGCAGTGCAGTGGTGTTCGGGCAGTGTAGGGGGCGGTGCAGGGGTGGTGTTTCAGGGTTTAGGGCAGTGCAGTGGTGTTCGGGCAGTGTAGGGGTGGTGCAGGGGGTGGTGTTTCAGGGTTTAGGGCAGTGCAGTGGTGTTCGGGCAGTGTAGGGGGCGGTGCAGGGGGTGGTGTTTCAGGGTTTAGGGCAGTACAGTGGTGTTCGGGCATTGTAGGGGGTGGTGCTGGGGCTGGTGTTTCAGGGTTTAGGGCAGTGCAGTGGTGTTCGGGCAGTGTAGGGGTCATGCTGGGGCTGGTGTTTCAGGGTTTAGGGCAGTGCAGTGGTGTTCGGGCAGTGTAGGGGTCGTGCTGGGGCTGGTGTTTCAGGGTTTAGGGCAGTGCAGTGGTGTTCGGGCAGTGTAGGGGGTCATGCTGGGGCTGGTGTTTCAGGGTTTAGGGCAGTGCAGTGGTGTTCGGGCAGTGTAGGGGTCTTGCTGGGGCTGGTGTTTCAGAGTCTAGGGCAATGCAGTGGTGTTCGGGCAGTGTAGGTGGTCTTGCTGGGGCTGGTGTTTCAGGGTTTAGGGCAGTGCAGTGGTGTTCGGGCAGTGTAGGGGGTCATGCTGGGGGTGGTGTTTCAGGGTTTAGGGCAGTGCAGTGGTGTTCGGGCAGTGTAGGGGGTCGTGCTGGGGCTAGTGTTTCAGGGTTTAGGGCAGAGCAATGGTGCTCAGGCAGTGTAGGGGGTTGTGCTGGGGGTGATGTTTCAGGGTTTAGGGCAGTGCAGTGGTGTTAGGGCAGTGTAGGGGGTCGTGCTGGGGGTGGTGTTTCAGGGTTTAGGGCAGTGCAGTGGTGTTCCGGCAGTGTAGGGGGTCGTGTAGGGGGTGGTGTTTCAGGGTTTAGTGCAGTGGTGTTCGGGCAGTGTAGGGGGTCGTGCTGGGGTGGTGTTTCAGGGTTTAGGGCAGTGCAGTGGTGTTCGGGCAGTGTAGGGTGTCGTGCTGAGGGGTGGTGTTTCAGGGTTTAGGGCAGTGCAGTAGTGTTTGTGCAGTGTAGGGGGTCGTGCAGGGGTGGTGTTTCAGGGTTTAGGGCAGTGCAGTGGTGTTCGGCCAGTGTAGGTAGTCTTGCTGGGGGTGCTGTTTCAGGGTTTAGGGCAGTGCAGTAGTTTTCGGGCAGTGTAGGCGGTCGTGCTGGGGCTGGTGTTTCAGGGTTTAGGGCAGTGCAGTGGTGTTCGGGCAGTGTACGGGGTTGTGCTGGGGCTGGTGTTTCAGGGTTTAGGGCAGTGCAGTGGTGTGCGGGCAGTGTAAGGGGTCGTGCTGGGGCTGGTGTTTCAGGGTTTAGGGCAGTGCAGTGGTGTTCGGGCAGTGTAGGGGGTCATGCTGAGGGTGGTGTTTCAGGGTTTAGGGCAGTACAGTGGTGTTCGGGCAGTGTAGGGGGTCGTGCTGGGGCTGGTGTTTCAGGGTTTTGGGCAGAGCAGTGGTGTTCGGGCAGTGTAGGGGGTCGTGCTGGGGGTGGTGTTTCAGGGTTTAGGGCAGTGCAGTGGTGTTCATGCAGTGTAGGGGGTCTTGCTGGGGGTGGTGTTTCAGGGTTTAGGGCAGTGCAGTGGTGTTCGGGCAGTGTAGGGGGTCTTGCTGGGGGTGGTGTTTCAGGGTTTAGGGCAGTGCAGTGGTGTTCGGGCAGTGTAGGGGGTCTTGCTGGGGGTGGTGTTTCAGGGTTTAGGGCAGTGGTGTTTGGGCAGTGTAGGGGTCTTGCTGGGGGTGATGTTTCAGGGTTTATGGCAGTGCAGTGGTGTTCGGGCAGTGTAGGGGGTCTTGCTGGGGGTAGTGTTTCAGGGTTTAGGGCGGGCAGTGGTGTTCGTGGCAGTGTAGGGGTCTTGCTGGGGGTAGTGTTTCAGGGTTTAGGGCGGGCAGTGGTGTTCGTGCAGTGTAGGGGTCGTGCTGGGGGTAGTGTTTCAGGGTTTAGGGCAGTGCAGTAGTGTTCGGGCAGTGTAGGGGGTCATGCAGGGGGTGGTGTTTCAGGGTTTAGGGCAGTGCAGTGGTGTTCTGGCAGTGTAGGGGGTCATGCTGGGGGTGGGGTTTCAGGGTTTAGGGCAGTACAGTGGTGTTCGGGCAGTGTAGGGGGTCATGCAGGGGTGGTGTTTCAGGGTTTAGGGCAGTGCAGTGGTGTTCGGGCAGTGTAGGGGGTCGTGCTGGGGCTGGTGTTTCAGGGTTTAGGGCAGTGCAGTGGTGTTCGGGCAGTGTAGGGGGTCTTGCTGGGGGTGGTGTTTCAGGGTTTAGGGCAGTGGTGTTCGGGCAGTGTAGGGGGTCTTGCTGGGGGTGATGTTTCAGGGTTTAGGGCAGTGCAGTGGTGTTCGGGCAGTGTAGGGGGTCTTGCTGGGGGTAGTGTTTCAGGGTTTAGGGCAGTGCAGTGGTGTTCGTGCAGTATAGGGGGTTGTGCTGGGGATGGTGTTTCTGGGTTTAGGGCAGTGCAGTAGTGTTCGAGCAGTGTAGGGGGTTGTGCAGGGGTGGTGTTTCAGGGTTTAGTGCAGTGGTGTTCGGGCAGTGTAGGGGGTCGCGCTGGGGGTGGTGTTTCAGGGTTTAGGGCGGTGCAGTGGTGTTCGTGCAGTGTAGGGGGTCGTGCTGGGGGTGGTGTTTCAGGGTTCAGGGCAGTGCAGTGGTATTCAGGCAGTATAGGGTTTCGTGCTGAGGCTGGTGTTTCACGGTTTAGGGCAGTGCAGTGGTGTTCGGGCAGTGTAGGGGGTCGTGCTGGGGATGGTGTTTCAGGGTTTAGGGCAGTGCAGTGGTGTTCGGGCAGTGTAGGGGGTCATGCTGGGGCTGGTGTTTCAGGGTTTAGGGCAGTGCAGTGGTGCTCGGGCAGTGTAGGGGGTCGTGCTGGGGGTGATGTTTCAGGGTTTAGGGTAGTGCAGTGGTGTTCGGGCAGTGTAGGGGGTCGTGCAGGGGCTGGTGTTTCAAGGTTTAGGGCAGTGCAGTGGTGTTCGGGCAGTGTAGGCGGTCGTGGTGAGGCTGGTGTTTCAGGGTTTTGGGCAGAGCAGTGGTGTTCGGGCAGTGTAGGGGGTCATGCTGGGCGTAGTGTTTCAGGGTTTAGGGCAGTGCAGTGGTGTTCGGGCAGTGTAGGGGGTCCTGCTGGGGGTGGTGTTTCAGGGTTTAGGTCAGTGGTGTTCGGGCAGTGTAGGGGGTCTTGCTGGGGGTGATGTTTCAGGGTTTAGGGCAGTGCAGTGGTGTTCAGGCAGTGTAGGGGGTCTTGCTGGGGGTAGTGTTTCAGCGTTTAGGGCAGTGCAGTGGTGTTCGGGCAGTGTAGGGGGTCATGCTGGGGGTGGTGTTTCAGGGTTTAGGGCAGTGCAGTGGTGTTCAGGCAGTGTAGGGGGTCGTGAAGGGGGTGGTGTTTCAGGGTTTAGGGCAGTGCAGTGGTGTTCGGGCAGTGTAGGGGGTCGTGCTAGGGGTGGTGTTTCAGGGTTTAGGGCACTGCAGTGGTGTTCGGGCAGTGTAGGGGGTCATGCAGGGGCTGGTGTTTCAGGGTTTAGGGCAGTGCAGTGGTGTTCGGGCAGTGTAGGGGGTCATGCTGGGGGTAGTGTTTTAGGGTTTAGGGTAGTGCAGTGGTGCTTGTGTAGTGTAGGGGGTCGTGCTGGGGGTAGTGTTTTGGGGTTTAGGGTAGTGCAGTGGTGTTTGTGTAGTATAGGGGTCATGTTTTAGGGTAGTGCAGTGGTGTTTGGGTAGTGTAGGGGTCGTGCTGGGGGTAGTGTTTTAGGATTTAGGTTAGTGCAGTGGTGTTTGGGTAGTGTAGGGGGTCGTGCTGGGGGTAGTGTTTTAGGGTTTAGGGTAGTGCAGTGGTGTTTGTGTAGTGTAGGGGGTCGTGCTGGGGGTAGTGTTTTAGGGTTTAGGGTAGTGCAGTGGTGTTTGTGTAGTGTAGGGGGTCATGTTTTAGGGTAGTGCAGTGGTGTTTGGGTAGTGTAGGGGGTCGTGCTGGTGGTAGTGTTTTAGGATTTAGGTTAGTGCAGTGGTGTTTGGGTAGTGTAGGGGGTCGTGCTGGGGGTAGTGTTTTAGGGTTTAGGATAGTGCAGTGGTGCTTGTGTAGGTGTAGGGGGTCGTGCTGGGGGTAGTGTTTTAGGGTTTAAGGTAGTGCAGTGGTGTTTTTGTAGTGTAGGGGGTCATGTTTTAAGATGCAATGCTCCAATACCTGACCAGTCTGCACTACATAAAACTGCAAAAACTAAAAATTTCAAAGTGTTTTGCACACTTTTGTCATTGGGCTATATGTGGGCTACATCTGGGTAATATTTGTGCTACATTTGGGCTCTTTTTCACTGGTGGCCATCTTGGAAGACTTCTTTGTTATGAAGTTTCCTAATTTCTTCATTTACTGCAGTCTCCTCAGTAGGAAATGCTTTCAGTTTTTTACTTTGATTCCATCAAGAAGGCATTCAGATGTCTCACATCTGCCATAAATTCAGAATGTTAGCACTCTAGTTGCTCATTAGATCACTGGAGTAAAGCTACTGCTCACCAGGGAGTTAACTGGTAGTCTGCTGCTGGAATTGAAAGTGATTGTTTCAGTCTGCATGTCAGAATTTTCTAATGAAATAGAAGAGGATTTGAGATCTCACTTAAAACATGCCCTAATTTTTCTTTCTGCAGCACTAACCATAATTTCTATTTCAAAAAGAACCCTCATTTGTTCCTTTTTAAATTAAATGTTTTAAGTGTTACTGGTTTATTCCAATCAAGATGGCTTCAGGTGTGCCATACTTTTGTCATAAGTAAGGCTGTTAGCGCTCTAGTTGTTCTTTAGAACACTCTGGGAAGCTGCAGTAGAACACAAAGGCATCAACTGGCAGGCTGCTCCTGTTGAAATATAACAGGAAGATATTTGAGATCACACTTGAAATATGTCCTAATTTTTCTTTCTACAGCACTAACCATATTTTCTATGACAAAATGAACCCCATCATTTTGTTCCTTTTTAAATTAAATGTTTTAAGTGTTACCAGTTTATTCCAATCAAGATGGCTTCAGGTGTGCCATACTTTTGTCATAAGTAAGGCTGTTAGCGCTCTAGTTGTTCTTTAGAACACTCTGGGAAGCTGCAGTAGAACACAAAGGCATCAACTGGCAGGCTGCTCCTGTTGAAATATAACAGGAAGATATTTGAGATCACACTTGAAACATGTCCTAATTTTTCTTTCTACAGCACTAACCATAATTTCTATGACAAAATGAACCCCATCATTTTGTTCCTTTTTAAATTAAATTGTTTAAGTGTTACCAGTTTAATCCAATCAAGATGGCTTCAGGTGTGCCATACTTTTGTCATAAGTAAGGCTGTTAGCACTCTAGTTGTTCGTTAGAACACTCTGGGAAGCTGCAGTAGAACACAAAGGAATCAACTGACAGTCTCTGCCCTTGTTGGATGTACATGTTTTACTGAGAATGTCAGACTTCATTCTCACATGAGTGAGAAAGATAATGTGAATTTACAGAAAATATGCTCTCATTTTAGCTTCTGGAGCACCTTCCAAACCTCCATGGGACAAGCATGAGAAAATAGTGTTCTCTCAAACATGATTCATGATATCCCAGCAGAAGGTTTTTCACATGGTAAAATCACCTTAGAATACACCACAATTCCTAAAATTAGTATGGTACCATCAACAAATAAATTCTAATGTAACTAAAGCCTGTTATCACCCTTTATAGTTCTCCTTTTGGTGACCCTCAAAATCTTCTATTCACTACAATGCATTTCAATGAGGTACTATCATTTATATTGGTCCCAAGATGGCTGCCAGCAATTCCAGGATGAAGTGCTGACAGCCAATCAGATCTCACGATGACATGTGTGGTTAGGCTCCGCCCAGATATATATGTGACTTTACTTTTGATTTTCTCAGGAACTACTGAACGGATTTACACCATTTAAGCAAAAGGCACGACACTGAACCAAGGGCTACCTCTTTGCCAAATTTGGTGTAATTCCGTTCAGCAGTTCGGGCTGTAGCTGCGACTAAAGGTTCCTATGGAAAAATGAATGGGGAAAACGCGTTTTGGGACTCCCTTTTTCTCGGCCCCCACTTGACGTATCACCCCGAGACTTTCAGGATAGGAGCGGACCCGAGCGCCCAACAAGTTGGAAACTTTCGCGAAGATTCGTCAACCGGCGCCAACATTATTTCAAATAGAATGTCGCGGATTTCCTATGGATAATAGGTTTTAACTATAACTATCTACTGGCGACCGACAGTAGATAATATATATATATATATATATATATATATATATATATATATATATATATATATATATATATATGCAAAAAGAAGCAGAGAACTCTGGGTAGTTCTCAAGTTTAGGTGGAAAGCAGCTCCTGTATAGAGCACTCTCAACACCAGCGACACTCTAGATCTGCTCACCTCAAATGTCTGCTTTTCTATCAAAGTCTTTAAGGATAGGATTAGCACAGTGCCATCCATGCCGAGATAGAAAGGGACAAAGGGGCATATTATCAACGGCCAGCGATAATTATCGCTGGCCGTACATAGCGATAGAAATATTATCGCTGGCTATCGCTGAATATTATCACCATGATAATGCTATATTTACAACGCATAGCGCTATGGCGATAATATTTCAGCGATAGCGGTGTATTAATGGAACATCACTGGTTTTCCAGCGATGTTCCATTGAAAACAGCGATATACATTGCTGATACGACCCTGTGGTCGTATCAGCATAATCCATCTCCCATTAAAAGTATGTCTTAGTCAGGAATTTAACAGACGTTAAATTCCTGAGTTAAGGCTGAGGTAGCGCGATTTTTTATCGCTGCACCTCCTTGTTAATATCGCGAAGCTGCCTTCACGATATTAACATGTGTTGTTTTCTACAGCCACGCCTTCTTTGCATCTCATTAGCGATGCGAGGCGAGGCTGTGAAAAACGGGCTCTACATCAAGGAAACACGCGCTAGCGTGTCCTTGATGATATTGCGATATAATTATCGCCGCTTTTCGCCCAAAAACGGACGCTAAAGCGGCGATAATTATATCGCCAGCCCTTGCTAATATGCCCCAAAGTCTTTTGCCATTTCTACAGCAAAGTCTTTAAGCATAGGACTAGCACAGTGCTGTCCATGCCGAGCTTTAAAATGACAAAACCCATTTATCACTCCAGGCACAATATTACAGCTTTGAATTGGTAAAATACCATCCAAGCCAACCTGAAATGAGTAAAAGCAACCCCTGACACAGTGTTTCGCTCTAATTAGAGCTCTTCAGAGAGGTATAGCTTTGTCCAGACACAAGGGAGCACCCAGTATAAGTCAAAAGAATACCCTTTCAGGCATAGAGTGACGCATAAATTATGCAAAAAAAGAAGCAGAGAACTCTGGGTAGTTCTCAAGTTTAGGTGGAAAGCAGCTCCTGTATAGAGCACTCTCAACACCAGCAACACTCTAGATCTGCTCACCTCAAATGTCTGCTTTTCTATCAAAGTCTTTAAGCATAAGATTAGCACAGTGCCATCCACGCCAAGATAGAAAGGGACAAAGTCTTTTGCCATTTCTACAGCAAAGTCTTTAAGCATAGGACTAGCACAGTGCTGTCCATGCCGAGCTTTAAAATGACAAAAGCCATTTACCACTCCAGGCACAATATTACAGCTTTGAATTGGTAAAATACCATCCAAGCCAACCTGAAATGAGTAAAAGCAACCCCTGACACAGTGTTTCGCTTCAAATTAGAGCTCTTCAGAGAGATATAGCTTTGTCCAGACACAAGGAGCACCCAGTATAAGTCAAAAGAATACCCTTTCAGGCATAGAGTGACGCATAAATTATGCAAAAAGAAGCAGAGAACTCTGGGTAGTTCTCAAGTTTGGGTGGAAAGCAGCTCCTGTATAGAGCACTCTCAACACCAGCAACACTCTAGATCTGCTCACCTCAAATGTCTGCTTTTCTATCAAAGTCTTTAAGCATAGGATTAAGCACACCCCACCCACACAAACACTCAGGCACCCATACAGATACTCAGACAACCAATCAATAACTCATATAGACACTCATGTAGCTATTCACAAACCCATGCAGCCACTTACACAGCAACAGACAGACGGATACAGACATTCACCCAGTTTAGTCACTAACCCATGCATTCAGTAAGATACGTTTAATCACTCACTTATAGAGTTAGTCACACACCTACTAAATCATCCTTTCAGACACTTATACACCCACTCATTCTTCTATACGCCTTTCCCTATATATATTAAACATATTTAAACTTTACAGAAACACACAGTCACTGGATGATGTCATCAGTGATGTCATTTGAGATGTCATCAGTGATGTCATCAGTGATGTCACTGACCATGTCATGAGTGATGTAACATGTGACGTCATCAGCAGTGCATTGCGGGGCGCGAGTTATAGTTACCTGAACTAACTATAACGGGGGAATTTCACGGGTTTTGTACGAGTGCAATGTCCAACTAACTATAACTGTCCCTAAAACCTATGGTTTTTTCAGTGAATTTGTAAGGTTTTTTAAATGCTAATTTCTAACTATAACGTGCCTGAAACCTATGGTTTTTTCAGTGAATATATATATATATATATATATATATATATATATATATTATCTACTGGCGGTCGCCAGTAGATAGTTATAGTTAGGACCTATTTTTCATAGGAAATCCGCAACATTCTATTTGAAATAACGTTGGCGCCGGTTGACGAAACTTCGCGAAAGTTTCCAACTTGTTGGGGCGCTCTGGTCCACTCCTATCCTGAAAGTCTTGGGGTGATTCGTCAAGCAGGGGCCGAGAAAAAAGGGGGGTCCCAAAACGTGTTTTCCTCATTCATTTTTCCATAGGAACCTTTAGTCGCAGCTACAGCCCGAACTGCTGAACGGAATTACACCAAATTTGGCAAAGAGGTAGCCCTTGGTTCAGTGTCGTGCCTTTTGCTTAAATGGTGTAAATCCGTTCAGTAGTTCCTGAGAAAATAAAAAGTAAAATCACATATATATCTGGGCGGAGCCTAACCACACATGTCATCGTGAGATCTGATTGGCTGTCAGCACTTCATCCTGGAATTGCTGGCAGCCATCTTGGGACCAATATAAATGATAGTACCCCATTGAAATGCATTGTAGTGAATCAAAGATTTTGAGGGTTACCAAAAGGAGAACTATAAAGGGTGATAACAGACTTTAGTTACATTAGAATTCATTTGTTGATGGTACCATACTAATTTCAGGAATTGTGGTGTGTTCTAAGGTGATTTTACCCTGTGAAAAACCTTCTGCTGGGATGTCATGAATCATGTTTGAGAGAAAACTATTTTCACATGCTTGTCCCATAGAGTTTTGGAAGGTGCTCCAGAAGCTAAAATGAGAGCATATTTTCTGTAAATTCACATTATCTTTGTCAGTCATGTGAGAATGAAGTCTGACATTCTCAGTAAAACATGTACATCCAACAAGGGCAGAGACTGTCAGTTGATTCCTTTGTGTTCTACTGCAGCTTCCCAGAGTGTTCTAAAGAACAACTAGAGTGCTAACAGCCTTACTTATGACAAAAGTATGGCACACCTGAAGCCATCTTGATTGGAATAAACTGGTAACACTTAAAACATTTAATTTAAAAAGGAACAAAATGATGGGGTTCATTTTGTCATAGAAATTATGGTTAGTGCTGTAGAAAGAAAAATTAGGACATGTTTCAAGTGTGATCTCAGATATCTTCCTGTTATATTTCAACAGGAGCAGCCTGCCAGTTGATGCCTTTGTGTTCTACTGCAGCTTCCCAGAGTGTTCTAAAGAACAACTAGAGCGCTAACAGCCTTACTTATGACAAAAGTATGGCACACCTGAAGCCATCTTGATTGGAATAAACCGGTAACACTTAAAACATTTAATTTAAAAAGGAACAAAATGAGGGGGTTCTTTTGAAATAGAAATTATGGTTTGTGCTGCAGAAAGAAAAATTAGGGCATGTTTAAGTGAGATCTCAAATCCTCTTCTATTTCATTAGAAAATTCTGACATGCAGACTGAAACAATCACTTTCAATACCAGCAGCAGACTTCCAGTTAACTCCCTGGTGAGCAGTAGCTTTACTACAGTGATCTAATGAGCAACTAGAGTGCTAACATTCTGAATTTATGGCAAATGTGAGACACATCTGAATGCCTTCTTGATGGAATCAAAGTAAAAACTGAAAGCATTTCCTACTGAGGAGACTGCAGTAAATGAGGAAATTAGGAAACTTCATAACAAAGAAGTCTTCCAAGATGGCCACCAGTGAAAAAAAGAGCCCAAATGTAGCACAAATATTACCCAGATGTAGCCCACATATAGCCCAATGACAAAAGTGTGCAAAACACTTTTTATATTTAGTTTTTTTGCAGTTTTATGTAGTGCAGACTGGTCAAGTATTGGAGCGTTGCATCTTAACC